>JAZGTJ010000378.1:0-126036 GCA_036877575.1 Botia almorhae | reverse complement strand
AAAAACCTGAAAGGTGCGTTTGCACTAGAATTAATTTATGACATGCATCCCACATGACTGCACTTGCTCATCTCACCTCTTACAAACCTCTAGGGAAGTATGGATGGCTCAGGAAACCTGGAAACCGCATTACACACCCTGCACTGTTAGCATGTGGTATATACCCACCAGCGATGGATTAATGTGAGCTTTATACACCCAGGATTGAATGAGTTTTCTTTTACTGAGCAATCACTGATTGCTTTGCACTATGATCATTTATAAGATATGGAATTCTATTATTATCTCTATCAAGGGTCTCCTGCAAGTTGTTTGTAAATCTAATGTTCATATCATAACTAAATAATAATACGAATATCTGAAACTAGCTACTTTTCCACGTTACATGGAAAGTATTCATAGGATTACCTTCTTCTTACCTTCGAGTCCACTTACAACAATGACATCATACACTAGCCTGGGTGTTGCGATAGTCTCAGTTAGTCAGTCACATGTCAGGATGGTGGAAAAAGCTGCTCAATTTAAGATGTCACAGGATACCCAACTAAAAACAGCAATAGCCTTCTAGACAACAAATAACACTGTGTGAAAGCTGTGTGACAGTAAAAGCTTTCATAACTCTTCCTATGTTTAGAAAGATGGGCATATGGACGCACACACAGAGCTGAATGTACAGAACAGATTCAAATATCCTGGTGTGAAATGCGACAAACCCAGACAACTGAAATGACACAAACCATCCCAGTGCTGTTATACTTGTTATCAGCACTCTTGAAGACCAGTTTGTCCAATCAAATCAGAGAACTAGGACTGTTGTATAATACAAGATACAAAAATAAAAAGGATGTGTGTAGTACCTGACATGGTAAGGTCAAGTCTGTGTAAAAGAGAACGTTTGGCAGACTCCATATCAGGACTGGGGTTATCCAGAGCTTGTCGGCACCACACCATTGGACTCAGTGCTTTCTGTAGAGGACTGTTTAATTTCGCCTCATATAACCTGCAGAAACATAACCCAAAGGTCAGTCACATTGCATAAACATGTTCTCATCACATATACTGCACATAAAAATCTAATGAGGAAACATGCTGAGTGAGGAAGTTTAAATATGCTTTGATTAACATAGGCCAACTCAACAACCCATTCCCTTAAAATATAAACTGGCTTTTTGCCAAATGACTGAATAAAATCTCTCTAATCCTCAGGCTGAGGTGCAAGCTGTCTTCAGTACACAGCTCTTTAATACTTCACTCGCCTAGCCGGCTTTGCTTAGTCATTGAGACCAGAGTTATATGACATATAAGCGTATAAGGTTATATGACAGCCTTGGCACAACACTGTTCAGGTAAGCAGATAAGTAGTGTGTTTACTATACACTGTAAGTTATAGAGGTATATATATAAGAGCAGATATAATATTATAATGTGACAGCTATATACTTATGTGTAATATAGTCATTGACAGGCAGTTGATGAAAACTGAAGTTAGTTTTTGTCTTTTGTAGATTTGTGAACATAAATTCACATGCAGATCTGTCTGCGTTTCTTAAAAGCTTCGTGAACCTAAGCTGATTATAGAGACCACTGGTGCTATGATCTACTTAGCCTTATGATGCTTTTGGGAAACGCAGTCCTGGGCATTTTAACTGGCATGATTCTGAATCTGGCAATAACAAATCACATGGACGCAAATGGATGGCCAGAATCTAACACCTGTTACCGTTTAGAAACATTCAATTTATTCCATTTTAAATGGTGCTAGGACAGGTAGGAAGATCCTAAAATGGCTGAAGACAGGGAAAGATGAGAAAAATATATGAGAGGAAATAGAAGAGGACGGCCAGAAATCCACTTCATTAGCCTTGTTTACAGCAAGCCTCACATGGAGGCAGCTGTTGGTCTGGATCTGCACAGTAGTAAGTCATCCAAAACATTTTTACTCCTATAGTAAGGACATTTGTATTTTAATGTTCCTCGGGTCTTAACTAGAGGCCACCTAATCACTTTCTAAAAACAGGGAGGAAAATAATAGGAAAAGAGTTGTGTGGCGGGTATGTAAGTTATGTGGGTGGTTATACATTGTACATACACGGCAAATACCCTTACTGGAACACTCTAGAGTTAGGACAGAGTGGTATGAAAGCACTATGAATCCTGCACCAATAAAATGCAATGACTGCATTTAATGGTGTGTATCAAATAGGCGGACACAAACCATTTGATCAGTGAATTGAAGTTTATAGGTATGGCACAGAACCAGCCAGACTTATTAATGAAGACTGATGATGGCAAGGCAAAGTTAGTGAGAGAATCTGGCACGGGATAATCCCTGTCAGAGAGATAATGGGTAAGTGGGTGGAGGGAGCATTTTCTATGGCAAGCCATTCTCTTGAGAAGTGTGAGAAACGGAGTTGGTCTCCTGCAAAAAAAGGTGCATTCACACTACAAACAACACATCTGATTCTGAGAACTGTTTGGGTTACAGCTTGCTCATGTCACAGGTTCATTGACTGAACACAATTATAAACACATTATCTTCTTATCTTGTTAACAGATTTGCTAACATAGCCTGACAGACACGTTTAGCCTAAGCCCCATGTGAATCATTTGTGTGACCTTACTAGTAAATCCATAACAAAACAAGCAAACAGAACATAATCTTATCCTTCCATCACTGTGACTAAGACGATTAAATCAATTATGTGCATTCTGTTACAATTAATTCTGATCTGTCTGGTTTGATGAGAACCCTTTCTGCCCTATTAAACTTAAGGTAAATCTGATTACATTTTAGTGATAAAACTAGTGTTTTTTTAGCTCATTGATTTGCTGGGCTCCAGCTGTTGTAGGGATTTCCCAGCATTCTGCTTACACTGTGAAATATCAAGCTAAACAGGATAGTGTCCGGATTACAGCATTCTGAGAGGGAAGTCTCTGTAAATGGACCTAAACCACCAAATTACACAGACACTGATTAAAGCAAACACAAACAATGGATTACACACTGTCATCGATCCATACAAGCCCAAAAGTTGATGAAACGAAGCTGCCTGTAATTAGGAGCAAGAGCAGGATAATGATCAGACACATATATTACAGTATATACAGATTTCAGTCAGGCAGAAAATTACATAAATTTAAAGGAGCTGAATTGTTCAGCATATCTAAGGCCTAATCAAAGGAACATAGAAACGCCTTATTTGTGAGTGATTTTAATGACAGGCAGCATAGAAGCATGACATACCGACAGTCATTTTGCGTCTTTTAAATCTGAATTCTAGGAATTAATCACAATAACTAAAATAAATACAACTGCAACACAAACGTGGTGCGTTGCCAATTGCCTCATTCCTGTCAGCAATCTGTTGCTTGCTGCAACACATAAGCACCTTAGATGCCCAAAAATGCGATCTAGGCTGGCAGCTCACTAGGTCTTGGGACACAGTCACTGACAGAGAGACATAAGGCACTAAACCGAGAGGACAGCCGGATAATCATCAATGACAGGCGTAATGCAGTCAATGGAATAAACAAACCGAAACTAACACCGAGCCTCTGTTAAAAAGACAGCCCGACAATGCATCATGCACATTCCTTCAAACACTCGTCATTCTCTGTGGCGTTAACAAACAGCTGTGCTCGCCTGTCAAAACTGTTCATGACGGGTGTGTGTGTGGAGGTTATTCCTCTGATCGGGCTCTGTAGGCTCTCCTACAGAGCCAAGAAACCACAGTTGTACTCACCAGCTGTCTTCCTCCTCATTTAGGCAATCCATATCCTCCAGATCGAGGATCTCCACCTCGTCCAGTACTGAAGTTTCCCCGTCCTCGATAAAATCCACCGAATCGTTGTAGTAAGACGTGACACTAGTGTTAGAGGTGGTACAAGAACCAATGTCACTGTCATACCCCCCTCCGTAGCCACTGCCGTGATATGATCGTCTGGGGCTCAGCCGTGAATTCTCCAAAATCCCACTAAAACCCCTCGATCCGCCGAACCCCACCCCAGTGAACCCGGCGAGCCCCGCGGCAGCCGCACCCGGGGAATCGTACCCGGCGCTAACGGGTCTGGTGTTCCCCGACATGCCGCCGGAAGAGGATGAAGACAGCAGACTGGATCGGCTCCGGAGCTGTTCATTCTGCTGCTCGAGTTTCTTCACTAAGTCTTGGAGCTTTCGCACCTCCAAGTCCGCGTTTATGTTTGAGTTCCTCCATATCATATCCTCCATGGTAAAACCAATGGTATGTCCCCCCTAACCGGTTGTGTCGGTCAGGTTTGATCAACTATCACCAAAGTTAACAAGTTACCCAGCCGTTTTTGAAAGGTCTTTAAAGGGAGCACTGTCAACACCAAGATTAGAAAGTTACTAATCTTATCGTCATCATCTTCTCCGAGCATTAGTACATACTATAAGCTCCGTCGCCATCTTTACTGTCCGCCAATCGCTAACTGGAAAATCTTTGAGAAACTAGGTGAGACGTCATCACGTGTTTCAGCGGGGACGAGCACGTTTAGGGAGCGACCTTTACCATGAACGCGCGCTTTAACTCCGAGGACCCTTCAAATAAAACCACAAACGTTCATGTTGTTATTGTTTATTTCCAAGCTGTAATATTGTCTAAAGAGTCATATTCTTCTGGACAACTCTTCTGGCCTGAGATGGTTATGTAATGTGTTGAATCAACAATATAAAGTGATGGCTGAATAGACATATCGCAGACAAGTATATTACGTTGAAAGTTTGCGTCTACCGTCTGGATATGCTGTTTTTTAGATCATCCATTTTTAGATGCACATTAAAACACTTAGATTTTTCTCAGGTGTGGTGTCCCTTTTTCGAACACTTGATGTAATAATTATAAATTACTCACCGATTGCTTGTAAAAATGTCATAATCAACGCGGAATTAAGTTTTTTGATGCCTTAATTTTTGGCCATGTTTTAACAGATGTCTTACCACTCCAAAGCAATTAAAAATGGTATTAGCCACAGTGACCGCTAGAGACATACAGGATTGATCTACCTGCACAGAGGAATTCACCTGGATTCAGTCAGCATTACAAACTTAAAATTCATACCACGGTCCTTGGCACAGAACCAACATTTTAGTCATTTTTATTTTCAGGTGAGCAAGACAAAGAAAATCAAGAGGCTGTTATTGCCGTAGGGCAGGGGTAACAGCAAAAGGCGAGGAGCAGGATTAGGCACCCCATGCCCCCCACCACCCTTAACCCCAATATAAAAAAGCTAGATTTTTTTGTTAAACACTAAATACTTTTATTTACAGATGAAAATGTGAGCTGTTCATCAGATCTCCTTATAAAAACATTGTGTTGTACCAGAACTGACAATCATGGCGTGATCCTGAGCTCAAAGTGTATCTGATGCAGCAGTGTCATCCAGAATGTCTCCTGACTCTTGCACTGCCAACTGTTCATCTTTAGACCCTCCCGCACCATCTCCTCCTTCCCCAGCATCACTCTGATTAGTCAGTGTATCTTCAAGTCTGTCCTGGTCCAAGCTCATTTCCTGTGACTCATCAGCACGTTCTTCCTCCTCCTCTTCCTCCTCTGCATCCATCTCAAACACACGTACATGTCTCAGATTGGCACTCAGCTGATGAGAGAGTGGACAGACAAGAGGCTAATGTAGCTTCTTTTGTTCATTCATTTCATTTTCACCATTTATGCACGTAATGTTTTGAAAAGTAAAAGGAACACCACAGTGCACCCTTTTCAGGAAAGTGTTTGATACATTTTCAATATGAATATTGTTCTTTAATTTTTTAAATATTGAAGTATTAGGAGATGAGTGATAACACTGAAGTCTGTCACTTTACCACACAGGCCACTTTGCGGATCCCATTAACAGCCACAAACTGAGCCTTAATATTCTCCAGCTCTCTACTCTGGTATCCCCAAGACAGAGTCTGGACCGGGATTCCTTCAGTCTGCTGCTCCAGCCTGAAACACAGCACAACACGTTCAAAGAGCTCTCATTCAGGACTAGCAATGTCGGAAACAGCAAGTCACATACGTAAGCATTATTTTGTTTTGTATCCAGAACTCTATTTTGTAAAATAAGTGGAATTCTCTCTACATTTATCCACCAAAATGAATATGAGCAAAACCATGATTTTGGTGATTCATCCAGAAAGACAGACACTGGCTCATCTCATATAAAATTCTATAAACGACACCTGTGCTGTTTGTCACAAGTAGTGGCGCAAAAAATCCTGTACTGTGAATTTTCTCAAATCACTTACCATTACTGGCGGAAATTTGGACCCTGCTGCAGTTTGTGCAATGAATTACTGACTGGTTCTTGATTATTAGTATAAAAATATGTATATCTATAAATATACATACCTGAGTGTGAGGTCCCAGGTGAACTCTTCCTGCCATCTCAAAGCTGAGTTTAGAGGAAGCTGAACAAGGACTCGCATCTTATTTTCACTGTCTTCCAAACTTCTCAATATTACTGTTAATGTCTCATCATCATAGAAACGGGCATCAAGACAACTGTACAAGGAGTCACTAAAATGAACAAGTACAGTCCCATGAAATTAGTTATACATACATATTAACACACTGCATGGTCAAATATGAAATAAAAACAATTCAAAACAACTCACACGGGATTTGGTGCTAGTGTTTCATCATCTATACTAGAATTGAGGGGAGTGTTGAGGTTTAGAGCCACCAGACCATTAGGGACACACCTGAAGCATGCATATCCAAATTATTATATGCCTTAATATTTTATCATCAAAAAACAAAGTACTTTAAACAACTGGCAAGAATAACAGGTATATATGTATACCTGTTGGGGTCGGTTGCTCTCCTCAGAATATAGATTTTAGAGGGAGAGATTTCTGGCATGCAGAATATTACATAATGCATATTGTTCTTCTTATCATTCCACCTGCATTTAAAATACAAAACTTTGTATTATTTGTATGCAACATCTGTGAACTGTAAGTCATCTTATGATTTTACACTTAAAATAATCCCATTGACTGATACTATAACTTCAAATTCACAATCACAAAACAACAGTTGTCTATTCTATTGTATTGCAGAGAAACTGCTGGTCACTTACAGTGAAGGAAGCTCAAACAGCCTTGGTGTGTTTTCTGAGCTATCAAAAATAATACAACAATAAAACAGTAGGACTACAATGACAAAAAGCCAACAGTATGTCCACATATTTAGGTTTGGTTTTACTAGTACAAATATATTTCAGTTCATTCAATTCATTTGTATTTAAACCATAGATTACCTTTCAGGCACAGTGTACAATCGTAAACACATGGCTTGTTTTACTGACTGTCCAATGACCTCCTGAAACATACAAAGGCATATGATTAAGAGTCAGATGCATTAGTGCTCCCGAAAGTGGGCAGCAAACAGGATGAAACACTGCACTTAACAGTTAATGGTTCTGTTATATGACAGATGTGCTATGAGACATTAATGGATAGTTTATGTAAGCACATTCTCTGCAGAAGATAAGACAGCATGTTTACATCAGTGCTATGAAGAAGGAAAGGTTTTATATTTATGTTTTGGGAAACAAGTTTGTGTGTTACAGAGAGGAGGTAAGATCCAGGATCAGTTCTTGCTGTGGTCTGTAAGAGCATATTGTTCAATATGTGTCCAATCCTATCAGAATTTCAATGTTGAGGTGAGTTTTGTGCAAAGTGTTACTATCAACTTTTGTCTAGGTGTGTGTGGGCATCAGAATCTTACAGCTGGTTTCTGTAAGCACAGATCAATGGTGGCTTCCATCATTCTCTTGACAAAGTGCAGAGACTTTTTTGGGTAAGTTGGGAAGAGCAGTGAACTGTCTGCAACAGAGTAGCAAACACACAAGTAATTGCATTTCTTATATCTGAATTTACTTCCCAAAATATTAAGAACATATTAGAAGTCCTGTTGTGTAATAATGGGAGATGGTACTGTGATTCCACCTTTCAGGTGAGCGCTCTGCTTGACAAACGTCACCCACTGGTTGCCCTCTATGTTGGGTGGGGAAACCAGGTCTTCATCTTCATCCTTCAAGTACTGCAAGAAACAGACCAAGCATTTTACAAAATGAGGAAAAGAACATACTAGTGCAAACTCCTATTAGAACATCTATAAAGGCCCTCACCTGTCCAACACGCTCAACATTAAAATACTTTCCCTTTCGATCAAATAGCTCTTCATTCTGAAACAGGAGATAGATTATAAAGAGATGAGCTTTATAGGGGTTTTCAAGATGTTTATTTAATGTTAAATGAATCTTTCTTCTGCTTACCGCACTGAAATGCTCGGACAGGAAGTCAGCCACAAAAGCCAAATCCTTCTGGGTCATCTGAAATACACATGCACACTAACATTACCGATTTGATGATAAACTGACATTTCAAATTAAAACGTTTTCCTGTAAAACTGATGAACTGAAAATATTTTATACTTAATATACATATTTGAAGTGTAACTGAAAATACAAATTAGTTTAAAAATCCAATACAAAGAAATGTCTTTATTATTTTAATTATTTTATTGTGTAGCTTGATTGCATGTTATAAATCTCATTTGCTGTCTACCATCACTGGCTCTCAAAAAATGTCCCAAAAACAATTTTCTGCACCTCATGACATTTTCTTACCTTGTTAAGTTCAGGAGGAACATGATCTTCTGACATTCGAAGCATTGCTACAAAAGGGGAAAACAGTTACAAAACAAACACTCAAGTGATCTAAATGCTAAAGCCTACACACACACACACACACACACAACTTACCAACATACAGCCATCTAAAAAAGGCTTTGAAGTTCTTCATACTTTTATCAATAACTCTAGACAGGAAATTGATAGAGATTTAATGATGAAATGCGCAGAACAGATAGTCAAATCATCAAAAAGAACAATGTAGATATAATCAACTTAAACTCACTGTAAGAGTTCATTGGCCTTCAGGGTGAAAGAACCCACTGCTACAATGGCATCTACAGATACATAACCAACAAAATGTTATTCTATGTATATATATATATATATACACACACACACACACACACACACACACACACACACACACACACACACATATATATATATTTAATTGAATTTTAATTGTTTAACACTAGAGTATGATCACCCTCAATGGCTGCAGGGTCCAGGCCGAGAGGTTGAAACTTCTGCTTCCAGAGAGCCATTCCTTTAACTTCACTCAGGTGATACAGCAAAGCCTCAGAGCCACTGTGAGCACAGCAAAACACTCAATGAACATGAACATTATTGCTTTTCTATTGTATTAAAGTGAGTATTATATTTTGCTTTCATATTTTTAACCACGTGGTAGGGACCAAAAGACAAATTTTCACAAGAGTAGACAACAAACATGAATTACATTAATTCTATTTATCTGCTATACACACCTCTGCAGGTGACTGATAACGAGTTTCTGAATGCTGGAGTAGGAAGAATCAATGGACTGACCCAACATCTTCAAGCCCTGAGCAGTTAGAAAATAATACCGTAATGACAAAAATAAACAAAATAAACAAAACAAAAAAATAACAACTGTGTGAATAATGGCAGCACCTAATGCAGTGAAGCTATGTAAAGTCCAGGTAGATTTACCTTAACTGTAACTTGATTCATGAGAAGGGCCTGAAGTTCAGGGCTGAAAAGGAAGGAGAGACAAACATTTTGCTTCAACATTAGCTTTCCTGTAGCTCAGTGGTTAGAGCCTGGCGTTAACACCGCCAAGGTCATGGGTTTGATCCCAGGGATTGCGCATACTCATAAATAATGTATAGTAAAAAATGCAATGTATGTCACATGAATTAAAGTGTCTGCCAAATGCATAAATGTAAACTTTAAGTCAAAGGTTGTATGGTGCCCCCTGTTGAATATTTAGGGTAAAACACAAGCATGAACAGAATTAACAAAATAATATTAAGAAATAAGAAACATTTAAAATATTAGAATATATTATATTTAGTATATTTAATATATTTAGAAAACATTCAAATGATTTTACAAATTTTACACAGCTTTGCTTGGGAGAAAAGCAAGAAAGAAATTTACCATAAATAATAGTTTATTGATCTATACAGATGTTTAAGAGGTGTGGTCCTGTAAAGTTTTTATGATGAATTATATCTACCTTGCATGGCCCCACAGCAGCAGCTCTAGAAATTCATCCTGAACCTGAGTGCTTGTGTTTTTTTCCTGTGAAACAACATTGTACCCACAAATTCATCAAGAGAGCAACCATACACTGTGTACCCCTGAAGACAGTGTAGCAATTCATGGTAACAAACAACAAAAAGATTGATTATATTAGATGCGATTGTGTTTACACTAGGGTTGTCAATCAAAAAAATCTTTAATATAGACTATGCTCCACCCTAATTCCACCTTATTCGATATCATATGTTCGCTCGATTATGATTGGCTATTGTGTGATGACCTCTAACCTGAACAAACTTAGTGAGACGGAGGTCCATCTGCATCAGAATGTCTTCCCACGCTTCACACATACAGGTGAGAGACAGACGCAGATACTACAAGACAGACCATAAGAAGGTTCAGTAGAACAAAAGATTTGTTTTGTGCAAAAGACAATTGCATATGTATATACATGCCCATGAAGACACTCACCTGTAGCAGTGTGGAAATGTGTGTAAACTTGCGTGCCATCTTGGTCAGCTCAGACAGACATGAAGAAAGCAGCCCAGTGTCCAACTGCAACAGAGACAAGAACTGTTATTGCCCTCTTACATTGCACACAAAGCAGAGATGCTTTGTGTGGATTTAAGAAAAGTCTTAATGTTTTTTTGTCCATAAAATAGAAGTAAAAGGGTGCCACTGTTGTTTGGTTACCAATGTACTTCAAAATATCTTTTTTTGTGTTCTTCAACAGCAAAAAAGACCGGTTTGGAATGAAATGAGGGTGCATAATTTATATAATTTAAAAAAAAATTCTTTTAATAGATTTTTCTGTTACACAACTGGTAGAGCATTGTGGCAGATACGCAAAAATCCCTCTTTCCTTTGGTCTGATTTCCAGGAAACATACAAACTGATAAAACTGGTAACCTTCTAAATCTGCATCTGCTAAATGCATAAATGTTATGTAAATCTACAGAGAGATATAATTTGGAGTACCAGCAGAAACACAGTGCTAACTGACAACTGTGGGACAAAAATGGTAAGATTTGAATTTGTGGTTTCCATGTTAACAGCTTGTACCTGTATATAATTGATCTCAGGGTTGTCTTCTGCTGATCTTATCTCTGTAATAACAGAGAGAGACTTGAGGTCACTAGACAGTCCAAGACTACGGCAGGTCCCCGAGATCTGAACAAGGAATATAAGAATGGGAAAATAAGCATACATGCATATAGTCAGAAAGCAATAACAGGTTTTAAATAGGAAAAGTCAACCACATACAAAAAAGATGTTGTTTAAGAGCATGTTGAAGATTTTATATCTTACCCCACTCAGTGTTGCAATCTTATATAGCCCATATGCATACAGTTCTACAAATCCAGCGGACCCACCCACCACCAAGATATTGAGTCTGCAATGCATATGCAACACATCAATTAAAATACAACACCCAGAAAGTTTTAGGCTTGGACCAATCAGGACAACACTGACCTCACTTCCCCCAACAGGTTTGTGACTTCATCTGATTTCTCTTCACTGCAAAATTAAATAATTACACATAAGAACAAACCAGAATATACAACCAGTCAAATTAAAACATGCCACATGCAAACAACCAATCAAAACATGAAGAGTATGACAAAGAAAAGAATAATAATAATAATCAGCATATTTGCACATAAAGCACATAAAATGTATTCTTACCTAAATATCTTGGATGTGGTGCTGTAGCTGAACATATACACACCAAAATGAAAAGGCCATAAAAATAATTGCAAAATGTGAAATGTCAAAAAAAGCATGCAGTGAAAAAATTGGCTTAAGCATTGACCCTTGAAAAATAAACAATTTCTTAATATACTGCATATAACTGAGCAGAGTGTCACCTTTTGGGAAGAGTAGGTAACTTTGGAAGGAATCGGCTGGATTCATCCTCTGACTCGCTGAATGTGGATAAAGTGCTATAGAAAAAATATAAAAAATGAAACTAAGTCACAGCTAAAGAAAGAACCAATCCTCCCTATACATATTTCACAAACACACCTGCTGTTATCCTGCACCTCCATCCAGTGCATGCAGGATGCAGGGTATTCCACAGAAAACAGGTGAAGGATTTCAGCCTTCTCTACATCACACAGCACCACCTGCTTTGTGTCTCCCACACTGAATGCCAGGACTGCCAACAATAATCACATAACATGACATCATGAGAGCATTGTCATGATACATTAAATAATTATGTTTTTACACAAGTAAACAATGGAACATGCATGTCTTGGTAAATGTTTGTATGCAAGTTTTATAAAAGGCAGTCGAACATTATTTGAACGTACTTTTTCCATCAGGTCTCCAGGCAAGTGATGTAATATCTTTTCCTGTGTTCTCATTGGGTGGTAAACTCCACACACGCTGGAAGTTGGCAAGGCGATGTAGGAGAAGCTGTAACGACAGATAAGTCTGATGAAGTCCTATTATTTTCCTACAGGTAATTGGTGGTATGGACCACTATGAACTCTAAAGTTAAGAAGGTATCCATATGGAAAGACGTAGAAGCTGTATTATAACGTAATATATACAACACTACATTAGAAAAACAACATAATGCTCTATTGATTATGCAAGGTCCCAACCTCTCCTGCAGTGTTAGCTAGGGCAATCAGATCTCTCTTAGGAGACCAAGCCATGAATAGAATGGGGTTAGGGAGCTGTTTCTCCCCGACCTGGCGAAAAGCAGGCATTGCTAAAAACCTGCGGAAAGAAAAGACTTATTACAGTCAGAGTTAACACTGATCTACTCGAGTCTTATAAAGCATTGATTATTTCAGTATTGCAGTCTTCGAACTAAACACGAATCTCTTTACTAACAAAGTTTATCATACAGTAAACTTTTAACATTAAATGTGCAAATTAAAGAGTAATTGATATTCTTCTAATGCTGCAAGCCTGCAAAACGAGTTTATTTCGTTATACACTTACCAGATGGACGACGGCGACTAATGATAAACGATAATACAATTCTCTTCAATTCTTTTCAAGCGTATAAATATTTATTTAATACATTATTAGATTATCATTTGCAGTCTAAACAGATGAATATCCATAATGCTCATACTACAGCATAGCACTCTGACGCGCCAATGACATGCGACTACGGAAACTCCAATGAGCCAAAACGCACTTCAAAAACGCAAGCGGTTTGAAAAAAAACTCACTAAGCATAGAGACACTTAACATAAAGAAAATTGAAACTTTTTTAACACAATTTTTTATTTTAATTCAGTGATTTATTATTATATATTCCTGGGAGTCAGTACTTTTTAACCTGGGCTATGCGTGGTGTAGCTTACTGACGAAGTTTAAAACAGCATACATTTTTTTGTGCAGGATAATGCAAGTTTGTGCTGTAGCGGGTAGACCAGCATAGCTATGCATTAAAACCTCTGAAAGCATCGTTGTTTTCGGTAAGGCCAGCTGCTCAAGTCAAGTTTATTTATAATGTGTGCAGATGTCAGTGACAATTTGTAAATTAAAATGCTTTATGTAAGACGCATTCTATATACATTATATAACAAGCACTAAATAATAAAATAATTAGCAAGTACAACAGAATTTAAAGAAAAAAATGGCAATTTAAGATAATATTTACAATGCAGAATATATACAAATATATTAGCATGTGTGGTATATGTGTACGTATGTCTTTTAAAATGCAGGTGCTAAATGTAAACGAAGCAAAACATGAAGTATTTTGGTATGCAAGTCTGGTGTGGACACCATCATATATATGCAGGCACTGTATTTTGCCTATCACAGGCAAGTATACAGTAAAATCCATACACTCATTCATACAGGTCATTGAGACTCGAGTAATGCGTTGAATCATCATTGCTATGTATGTTTGAGTTGCTGTCAGTGAGGCTAAACTATAATCAGTGGATTGATTGTTGAGAAACAGGAAAAGCTGTGTGCTGTCAGTGTTTATGAGGTGAATGTGATAAGGGTCCTGAAATAGACTGCTACTGCAACACTTATAGCCACATCTGCCCGTCGTCTCAAACACCTCCAGCAAAGAGGGGTTAACAAATTGACTTAAGGTAATTTTCCTTAAAGCCAGAACTATGTGTGCTTATAATAAAAGGAGTTGGTAAACAGATTCTGGGTCAGTCAGAGAGGGTGTCACAAAGCCAAAAGCATGAAGCAGCTGATCTTGGTATACCTTCAAATACAGACAGTGGGCAGTGATTTAATTGTCTGCCAATGGGACTCCTGGGCTTGTAAACTTGTGGTAGGAGATAGGAGTAGTAGACCTGTCATTTGCTGTGTCCTCATTCCTATATAAAGTACTCTGTTAATAGCAGGGTGTCTTATTGGGATAACAGTGTATTTGGGGAATGAGCTATTGATATGAGGTTAAATTAAGACTCTTTGGTGACTGGCCTACACTGGATCTGAAACCGATATACATTAGTGCACTACACAATAATTTCCTGGTAATGTGAATCACTACAGAGCACAATAGAAATTAAGAAGTCAACAATGAGGCTGATATGCATTCGTTATGACTGGTAAGTTGTGTAGGGTAGTTTATTCTTAAATAAACGTACAAAACAAATTGTAGAGAAATAATTGTAAATGTAATTGTATGTCATGCTATTCTCGTAATTGTTTACCTACCTGCTCCTCTCCTTATTGAATTGAAAATGTTTAATATGTACCCTAAGCATTTTTGACAACTTTCAGACACTGCTTTAGTGGTGTCTTTTGAGAAGTTCAAAAAGTCAAGTTTGTGTATGTCTGCAAAATGCATTTACATGCCTTTGTGGATATAAACATGATGTATGTGTGTTTCTTTGATGTGGTGCGGGCACATGGATGCTACACTGCCCAACCTCTCTCTCTCTTTCTCTCTGTTTCTTGCTGTGTAACATGATCTAGGGGCCAAATTTAGCGGTGCTCAGTGAGCGGTCAGGGCCCAAGACAGATGGGACAGCAGGCCACTCCGTAGCCACAGTGTAGCACTCAAACCGGCTTACCATAGCGCACTCCGACAGAAAACAAAATACAAAAGGAAAACAGGAAAGAGAAAGACCCACAACTTATTGAGGAAAAGCGGTACGTCTTTTCTCATTTTCTGGCATAAAGAACTCCCGAAAAACTGGAACCTTCAGACAGAGACGGACTTCGCAGAAACAGACTTAAGGTAAAAGAAGACTGTTTTTTTAATTTGTCATTGGCTTTCCTGTTTATCATTAGAGGATCCAGTGTGTGTTATTTGCGTTTCGTAGATATAAAACCATAAATTCAACCAAATAATATATTTACTGTAGAAAAGGAAAAGTGCTCAAATTGTAAAATAAATGGTGTGTACTGAGCTGTTTGGTGTTAGTGAATATTTGTTTCCCTGTTTTAAAATATATTCACATTCTCATTTGACTCTGATAAAATGAATTCAACTGCTTACAACACAGATGGAAAATCATGCACATAAATCTGTCAGTCTTGGCTTTCACAATTGTTTGGCCTGTCAGTTACCTTTCATATTCCATTATCTATAATTCATTAATACAGTACAGTGATGCCCTAATTTCCACATGAATAATGTAGAAGGAGTGTGTGTAGTTGTGAGTAAAAAGGACTCTTGGTTTGGGAGGGTGTTGCTGCTGTGAAATGCAGCCCATGAGGATTAAAAATAACAGCTGGGCTGCACGACGCCATGACGAAGAGAAAGTCATACTGTCACATCTCTTCATAAACATGTTTGCACACCTTTACATACAACATCTGGTCACTTTTTGTAAACAACATGTAAACAATAATAGTTGACACATGCAACATTGTGTGTCTCTCATAAATAATAAATCTACAGACACAAACAGACGCTTTTTAAAGTGGAAAGGTTCTGTACTCATAAAGTAGTCATAAAGTTTACAGAAACACATTAATGTGTCTCATACATGCGCACAGAGCATTTTCACATGCCAGCCAGTTACCCTGCACGTACCCTGAGCTGAGGTGTGTTTTCTCAGAGACCTGATCTGTTGGTTGATGGGCATTACTATGCTGCAGACACTGTCTCATATTAATGTTTCACCAGTGTGCGGTATGTCAGACCAAACACTTTCTCTGAATTATAGCGAAGGTTCCTCTCAACAGGTTATTGAGAACACAATCATTCACTGTGAGACTGAGGTTTTTCTTCTTCTGCAGCTGCTAGTTAAAGCCAAATCATAAAACAGAATGATGAAGTACCCTGTCTGTCTATAAATAATAAAACATAGATTTACATTCATGGAAAATATATACAGTCCAAAAATAAGTAAAAAAGCTAAGCAGAATAAAAATAGGATTTTTTTTACATTTGGCTCCTAGAGACCCCCAGACCTCCACTGCTTCCTACAAATGTAGGAATGTAACAAGGCACATTCGAATTCAACGTGTAACAATCTGTCTACTAAGAATCATTTATCTGGTCGGTTTTCATAGGCAGAATAAATGTATCTTTCACAACCAATGACATCCCAAAATGCTTTGATGACATCAAGGTTGTAATAATAAAAATGCGTGTGATGAAGTGGTTGAAATGTAACAGGAGTAAATTTATCTTAAACCTGCTTTATCTTAAACTTAAGTCCATCTTAGCCATTGTTAATAATATTAAAGATGAAGTAAAACTGAAGTCCATCTTACGTTTAACTTGCTAGTTTAATTTAAGTCTGGCAAACTATTTTAAACTATTTCAAAGTATTTTAGTCATTAAATATTTGTTTACTTAATTCCAGAACTCACTTAAATTGGTAATTAAAGGTTATTAAAAGCAGTGCTATGCAATATATCCATCTGAATGTATCTGTAGCAATGTATCCTTAAGGAATATATTTAACGTATACAAAAATACTGCCTGTTTTATCACTGACTGACTAGGCAAGCTGCCTTAGGTTTCTTGCACATATTTTGGATGTTTTCCTCATCTAAAACACCTGATTCAACACATCAGTTCAATAATAGAGGCACCTTGACCTGAATGGGATGTACCAGGTTAGTGAGACACCAAAAATATACAATACCAGGTGGTCTCCAGGAGCATTACTCAGAAACAATGTCATGAAAGATAAAGATTAATGATGGAAAAGTGGAGAAAATACTGACAGATGAGGGAATGAGAGATAAAGGGAGCAGCAGAGATAAAGGGAGCAGCAGAGTTAAATTGCTGTCATGCTTTGATGAACCTCATGAAGAGCTTTTTTGTTAATGCTGGACAGCTGTCGCCAAAGTATGATACCCTGAGTCATCATACCATAACTGCCCATGCCATGAGCTGTTTCTGTTGTGTGTTTACACTAGTTTGTTGTGTAATACTTCAAATCAAACCAAGTACCATCTAGAAATGAATATTGCTAAACCTTTTCTGAGAACTGACTTCACTTTCATATAAAATGAGTTCCCCTTTTACAAACCAGCAGGTGGCCTAGCAGAGCAATCACAAATGTAATCTACTACATCAGACTACCACACTATGTTGATAGCCAGAAGTTTCTTATTTTGAACAATGAATTTTAATTATCTTAATAGTATTAAACATGTTTTTGTGAAAGGGTTTGAAACCTGTTCTTTTGCTATCTTTCTTTAAAACAAATACCATTTTATTTTATTTTGTTATTTTGGATATTTTGTTAAAAGTGCAAACAGTAGACATTCCTTGATTTTTGGTTGTATATTGTTGCAGGATGGAGGACAGAGGCTGGAATGAAACACTACCCCTCTCTCTGCTAATGAAACAGCCTTGTCCTTCAGAGGGCATGTCCCTGGAAAGGGATGGGGGTGTGGCTTCAGGGGCATCTTTTGATGGTCAAGTTTACTTTGACTCTATGGCTCAGCTGGAAAGTGAGGACGGGGACTTTCCAGAACTTTCTGCTTTCCTGAGCCAAGATGAGATCAACCTCAGCTTGGACTTGGCCCAAAAGGCCATGAGTGACACAGGAGACCCAAATGACCTAGATGAACCCCCAGTCCTCACAGAGCACCTCCCCCTTTATTCAGAAACCAAAGACCACACCCTCCCAGATTCGACATTAACCCAAATGTCTCAGTCAACTGATAGCCCATCAGGTAAAGTCATGTCCAATCAGAGTATGCCCCTTAACAGGCCTAGTCAGGCATGCACTGCACCTGAATCACCTGAGAAGTTTGTCTGCCAAAAATCCATCACACCAGTATATAAGCAAGATCGACCGCGACTAGTCCATGGAGGTCTGGAGCTCAATGAGCGAGCCACCTCAGCTACTGAATTCTGTAGCAGAGCAGCAACCTTCATTGAAGAGCTCTCTTCCATCTTCAAAGGCTCCACACGTGTAGATCACCAGGGTGATGAAGACACCTCATCGCCCGACAGTGGCTACTTGTCTCCAAGGAGCCATCGGCTGGCTGTACAACAGGCTCAGCCACCTTCATCATCTTCCTCTTCATCAGCGCCCCAGCAGGAATGCACACCCCAAGACCAGGCTGTTGCTGGGTCAGATATGGCTGAGCATCAGGAGCGAGGAGTTAGTCTAGATGGACCCATGGCTCCCCCACACTTCACTCAGAAACTGAAGAGTCAGGAAGTGGCAGAGGGTAGCCCTATCCGTTTGGAATGCCGAGTGACCGGGAACCCCTTTCCACTAGTCAGGTACTAAAACCATGGTTTTAAGCTACTCAAACAAACTCTATGACGTTGCTAATACACAAATCTGTTAAAATAATATTGTGCTTTCTCTTTTTCAGAGCAAACATTGCTCTAAAAATGTTTGCATCTGCATTGATAGGCTTGTTGTTCTTGTTTTAGCATTGCACTGACAAAAATACATGGTATGAGACATAATTTTATTATGTCTTATGAGAAAAGTTCTTTGGGGACTTCTGCTGCACTTCTCATTATTTGTTTCTTAATAAGGTTCTATCAAACAATAAGAGAGAAAGCAAGATATGGGATGAGAAAGAGAGAAACATTGTGTTGTTCTTTGATGGCTTAGAAACATATCCATCAGAGTCCTGCTTGCTGATTGGACTGCACACCTGTGCGGTTTACTGTATGAATGAGATCACTATTTTGGCAAAGAAGAATGTTATGAAGCAACTCTTGATTGATGATTCTGGAATTTGATATGTTTTTCCAGCCAATGCTGGAAAGTTGAGAAACAAATGTTATTAATAAATGTTATTTTTAGAGAATCTATTGCAGCCAGCGCAGCCTATTTGGTGGGATGCCAAACTGCTCCTGGTGCTTTCTTCTGAAAGGAAGTGACTCCTCAATGGTGTTGAATCTCAGAATGATTCCTGCAGATAATTTGCAACAATCTAAGTTTCTGAAGGAAAACAAATTTAGGATCTTATCAAAGCTTTACTGTCTAAGAATTAAAGCTCACTAGCCAACTTGGTCTTAACAGGAAAATGTGTAATTTGTAATATATTCCAGCAGTGTGAATGTGATTACTGCTTTTTCTCACGGCTTTTGAAATATTGAAGTGTCAATATCCTATATTTTTATATGCCCCCTACCTACAGTATACGCATTAATAGTAATTATTACGAGTTAGTAGGAATTATTACACATTAATAGACACTGACTACGTTTACGTTGACAGCAGTAATCAAATTATTGACCTTATTCTGAATAAGACAATATTCTGATTAAGGTGTTTACATGAGCTGTTTTTAGAATATTCCTTTCATATTCCTGTTTTGCATGTTATAGAACATAGATCGTTTATTGGCACGTCAACATGTCCACATGCCGTCCGACATTCCCTCCATAATTCCACGTATCAACATACAGTTCATCTTCGTTTATGGTACCAATGTACAATTTTGGGTGTTTCATTATTAATTTAACAAAAACTTCAAGTGCAGTTAATTATTTGTCATGCTGTACATGCAAACGATGGCAGATACAAATTATCCAGCAATGGGCCCCTGTACTTTCATTCAGCAACATTTCATTCTTGTTTGCCGTCCAACGGTCTTTACTGGGTTAATATCTAAATATTGTTGTCCATGTACATATACTCAGTGGCACTAAACAGAAAACAGACCTGTGGGTTTAAGATAATTATTTGAGATTTGAGTGAATGGGATAAGTGGTGTGTGTGTGTACACATGTAGGATATTCTTGATGGTGCAGCTTGCCACCTGAATGTTCCACATTGCGACATGTGTCAAATGATACTTTGATTGGAAATTAGTGGTGTCAAACAAATCACATACTTTCTGTGTGGTCTCATTACACACCAGAAAAATTGCAGATGTGATTAATACTAAGCTGTTCAGGTCACTCCCCAGCCTTTTTGGTAAACTGCAGGTGTGATCTAGGTTTATGTTTATTAGATATTATTTCAGATAAAACCTAAATTTACCACAGATTTACTGAACACTTCACATTCCAGATTTGGACTTAAATTCAACACTTGGCAAAAGCACCACCAATGATTTTCATGTATTAAAGCCATTGTTTTTCTATGTATTTTAAATCATATTGATGTGTATTATTATTACAGTGATATATGAATTAGGAAAATAATATATAGCAATAAATTTGATGTATTTAAGATCAGTTGAACTTTCAAGATTATAAATTTGATTTAGAGCTGGTATTGTTGAAAGTTTTTATTCTGGAATATGGTTTTTTTCAAAACCAAACTTTTTCCTTCTATGGAGCACAAAATGAGATGAAAGACATGATGTTAATGAGTTTCAGTCCCCATTTACTTTCATTGGAAAATTTCTCCTTTTGTGTTTTACAAAAGTCATTCAAATATTTTGGGTGAACTATTTCTTATTGTCTGTTAAAGAGTGCAGAGTGCATAAACACAGAGCTCCATGACTAACCGAGCATCCCAGCAGCAGGAGGTTTGTAGTTGGATTTATGAACAGGGATTTCTGCCCATGTGGTGAGTTGCATAATGAAATGAGACAAAAACACACACATGGGATTAATGAACATGGTGGTTGCACACTGAAAATGCCAAACCTCTTCCTTCTCCCTTCTTGCACCGCAACCGGGCCTCATCCTGTCAATATAAATAGTCCTCAGACCGGCATGGAGGAGCCAGGCTCTGGAATGCTGGCCATGCCATGACTTGACACTTTCCACTCAGCAGTACTTTCTCCATCTTTACACCTTCTTAAGGTATATGTAGGTGTCAGGAAAAGAAAGAGAATAGCTTGACAGAGAGATATAGACATACATAACAGCTTTATTGGACATAGATTAGGTTGGTGACATTGACCAACACTGAGATTTTAAACATTCATTCTAAACTAGGTCACCCTGGAAAACAAATCTGTGTTGTGACAACTGTCTTTAAGAGACAATAAAGTGAAGGGAACACCTCCTAATGCATCACAGAAGCCTTAATCATTTTTTTCACTTTTTTTCCAATTGATTTGTCCTGTGTATTTGATTTGACAAAATTATAAAAAAGTTATCTTAACTTTTGAGAGTAGCTAAAATTTAAAAGAAAAGAAAAGTAAAAAAGCCCCACAATTTGCACATGCAGTTATATACTGTATTATGCATTTCAGTGTACGCAAACTGAAAAATGTATTTTTGCTTTTATATTGTGTTAATAGTACATATAAGTATCTCACACAGCATGTGATCTGTTGGTTATCTGACGATGATTGCTATGTGATTTTTAGCCTCAAGGTGGGAGTGTTGCATTGCAAGCTTCAATCTGATTGCGCGATCTGAGAGCGACAAGATTGCGTTTATTTTCTTAGAAACTTGCACCTCTCTGAACAAAACATACTGCAGAGGCATTCAGTATAAATACTGCAGTGATTACATGCAGGTGTTACATAATCCAGGGTTATATTTATTGTGACATGTTTCTCATGGTTTGCATAGACTGGCTTAAGGTAGAGGGGACAGCTAGACGTTTCTGTAGACAGGGAGACTGCCCAAATGTACACAGATCAGGGAATCCCAGCAGAAAATAGTACTGTAGCTCTTCAATATGACCTGAAATAAATCAATTTCCATGTCATTTCTATCTGCATATTTAGTACATATTTCCTTCTACATATTTACTTTTTTATCCAAAAGGACTAACAAATGACAAACATTATAAGAATCAAAATTCTTTCTTTGTCAACCATTTTCCAAATCATAAGAATATATTGATTTTAAAAGAGCCTTGGTCATAATATAAAATGTGTTGCAGAAAATCTGTTTTAACTGTTTTTATACCCTCTAAAAGCACATTCTTGTCTTCTTGTATTACACACAAATCTTGTAAGGTAAATAAGGGCGTATTGATGTCTTAATACAGAGTGAGGATCGTTTGTGTCACATCCACCTCCATGTTCTCATTCCAGTTGTTTTATGTATTGTGTGAAAATGGAAATTGTGACAGAGTAAACAAAGGGTGACTCTGGTCTCCATCTTACACAGTAGACAGTAGTTTATATAAACAGACTGAGACTTAAAGATCTGAAGTATTTGTTGCATGCATTGCCTTACTCAGATACATAAATATTCTTGTCTTTGTGTTTCTGGCTTGCTGCTTGAAGAACAAATGACAATATACAGAGTTGGCTTTTAATATATATAACACAGACCAGTTCAATTACAGGCACAGTTCACCCAGACTTTAAAAATTCTGTCATCATTTCCTTCCTCTCATGTCATGCCAAGCCTTTATCACTTTCTATCTCTGTGGAACACAATAGGAGAATTTATTTTCATTGTATAGAAAAGAGATTGGACATTCAACTATAAACTTTCCCTGTTTGTGTTCTGTAAAAGAAAGCCATATTTTCAAAAAACACAAGAGTGAGTTAATGATGACAAAATGTTTGGGTAAACTGTTCAAAACCAGTGTGTTTAAAGTAAGTAATGTACTATAATCAATATATTTGTTTTATTTAAATAGTTATAGATTATTTTATATTTGTCTACTGGATGACATAAATTGTGATGAAAAGATTATGTGCATTACCGTTCAAAATTTGTGGACTGGCTAAGAATTTTCAGTTTCAAACATATTAAGTTACATCAAATGTTCATAAAGCCACACATCTCTCATTCTATTTTAGTTTTCCAGTTTCCTCACTTTCACACAGTCATGGGTGTCAACGCATTCTCACGCACCCTTTTGAAATGCAATCATGTGTAAAGTAACAGCCCCAACTTTCTTTTTACATCTACTGAACCTGTAATGACATCATCAGCATGTGTCAGCCCGCTGTCTGTGCTCACATCAGAGCTGACTGACATCATCTGAATCAGTAACCAAATGCATCTTCCAGACTCATGTACTGTAGGTGTTATTTATTGGACATTCATTCTTTACTGTTCATTCATCAGCTTATGACTGACTGCTGTCTGATCGATTCTTCATGTTTTTATGTTTATATTCTTTTGTGTGTCAGTGGAGATACGTTTTGGAGAGCATCTCACTTCTTGGCCCTGTTTTGCTTCTTCACACTTTAAACTAAACATTCCCTGCTGGAAATACCAATGTTACTGGTCAGCAGAAGATGTTCATAGTGTAGGGTACTACTAGTAGAAAATGTATTTCTCAGAGGTTGCTCTTTTATAGCTCAGTTTGATGGAAATCTCAGTTGTGTTTTATTTAAGTATCAACGTGGTCTCAGATGTTTCTCCTAAAATTGCTTAGGAGAAATATAAATAGAAACAAATGAGACAATTGTTAAAATACATTAACGAGTTTGGACTTAATGTAGATTGATTGTAAAAATATCTTGATTTGTGTAAATTAGATAAGAAATGTTTGAGTTTGTATTGAAGTCCAATAATTTTGATGTTTTTTTATACCAACTAAGTTTTGCATCATGGCTCTAGTGCTTCACCAGTTAGACCAGCACCAAACCAACATAAACCAATCTGGACCAGTATGAAGAATCATGCTGGTCTAAGCTGGTCTTCTCAGCTGGGTTTTAGCATCTGAACACCTGTTTTTTCAATGGTACCCTTGGCGTTTGCATAGAAGTGCTCTGTATGGGACACCAATGTGCCTGACTACTTGCTTGACTTGTCATTAAGTGATGCGTCCGAGGATAGTGGTTGGATGACATCATCTCTGATAGAAAGCAGCACATCTTCCTCCTTCACATTCTTCCACTTAAACCATTAGCCCCAACCATTTGCAGGTGTGGAGAGGCAATGGGTTCTGTAAACATTAGGTTTGGAAGAAAGGTAAATAGTGCCCAGGATTTGTAAGGTGATCGAGGTACCTCTATAAATTTATGCCTGTAGGGAATAAAGCACTGTGAGGTCTCAAAGCATATGTGTGTTTGTACTTGTGTGTAGGCATTTGTGTAATTCTTCTGTGTGTTTGTGTGTGTGTTCTCAACAGAATTTCACATCTGTTCCTAAGTATTGTCTTTTGAGCAGTACAGTCGTTTGAGAATTTCTGTTTAATGGCACACAATTACTTTGGTTATTTGTCATATTGAGACATTTCATTTTTCATTCATTCATCTAGTTGATCAAAGTGTCCACCCAAGAACATTACCTCAGCATCCTATTGCACAAATCCACACTGCCTACAGCTAAATGCAAGAGCACACATGAATCAAAAAACAAAGTGACTGGAATAATTTCGAAAAATGTCTATCAACTGCCTCGTAACAAATTAGCTTAGGTAAATTTGTTTGCATTATTTATTTTAATACATATTAAACATAATACATTTTGAGTAACATAGAAAGAAATTTAGTTTCAGCATACAGTTACTGAATTTGTAATAAAATCTCTCTTTAAAAGTTTTTTCTCAATGAGAATGGTTTGATTTGTCATCATCAGGAAAAAATAAAAACGTGTGTTTAATGTGTAATAAAGCTTATAGTTGTCAACTGACTGCATGTTTATCTGAACCCTTCAGGAAACAGACATAACTCCTCTGTGATCACATGTATACACCACACTTCATTTGTACCCTGGAATCTTAGGAACATTTTTTGTAAGTAATCATGATGCAAGAGGGAAACAAACACCATCGTAAGCTGCGTAAACACTCATACACGCTACACACCGCAGGAGTACACGGTTCTCATTATATTAAAAGTAATTGGAAACAAAGTGACGGGGAAGTTTTATTCGCCCATGGGAGCACCTTCACAATGCGTGTGGAGCATATGTGTGTATTTATTACTTCTTCAGTAATGGCTTTTCCCAGTTTATCACTTGTTTCCCCTGGGCATGTTCTTTAATGAGGTTGCCAGGTCTTAGCAGGAGATCCTTCCTCAAACTTCTAAAAATGCCCCTTGCAGTCACTCTCAATGACAACCTCGGGTTTCCGTGCCAACATTCTCCCCTTCTTCCCCCCTCCTCGATGAAGGAAGAGAGAAACATGTTTTGGTTTCCTCTGGGCTTTTGGTGACATTTACAGTAAACAGAAACATTTTGTAATACATGTAAAACAAAGCAAATGTTAAACAAAGTTAAAACAATTGTATGGAATGACATACAACTGTATGCCATTCCACTCCATATTCACACAGCACAACACTAATAAGTAAACCTATTAACTGATCACTGTTTGGTGACAGTGTAATGGGTCCTTCACACTGACAGCAATGTATTGTAACAGAATTACCTGAAGACTTATGTTTAATGAGGATTGTATTTTGTTCACATTGCTCATCGAGTTCAACTTATGCACTTGAGCGATGACGTTAATCATCAAAATTCCTTGTCATTTATCACGGTTGCAGATGCTTGGGCTAAAAACATAAAATTACACGGATGAAATAACTTTAATCACTTGTTTCTTTATTGTGTTGCGTCAGGGAATGTTCGTACCCTTCTTTGGTCTTAGATGATGTACTGCGGTTGAAAAGCTCTTCGACTGTGTGATCTATTTGTTGTTAAAACCTGAACACCTGGTCCTCACCTTGTTTGCAAAGTTTTTTCAAATGCCAACAGCATGGAACAGTGCAGTGATGCACTATTGTTGTGTTTGAGAGTACAAAATGTCCAGACATAATTATCAGCCGTCAGAAATTACCTCAAAAGGAAGGATCATTGCTTTGTTTTCGGAAAATACATCAGAACATACCTTAGGTGAAGGATCCTTGATGCCTGCTGTTTTACATTGAGTGAGAGACAGAGAGGGAGAGACTAAGGATGTTTTTCCCCAGAACCAACATTCTTGGAGTAAACCACAAGAGGACTTGTCATGCAAACAGACCATTTTCCAAATAGAATTGGAATTAAACAGGGGCAGAAATAGCGTGAAAGAATGAGAGATGAAGTGTGGAGGGAAGAATTCTGCCTGGGAAAATGGTTAAATGCGAACAGTGAGACACAGTAAAAATGGGGAGTGAAAGCAAAAAGGAATTCTGTCTTGGAAACATTTTGGTTGGCAGCCATAAGAACCACAACTGTGTCACTGTGATACACTGTACAAACATGTGAGCTTTGCTCTGAGGTTAGTGACCCAAAAAACATCAATATTCTAACACACACTCACAGTATTAAAGAGAGTGATGTCATAGAAGGTGTAGCAGGCCAATTAAGAGTGATTGTTAAAAGCATCACCAATGTTACAGTGTGCTCTGTGGGAAACATCTATGTTTGTTCTTGTATCTGCTCTTGTTTGGTTAACAGTAGCTTGTAATCATGATGTCATTTCGTAAACATAAGCCTGTAACTGCAGTGGGCGATTCAGGTCTTTGTGTTTGTATAGAGGTGAATCAATGATGAGAAGTCCTCTGTCAAACCTCTTAAGTATTGACTCGTGCCTCCACATGTGCATGTCATGTGTATATGTGTACATCTAATATTTCCCTTAGACCAACACATACAGTGGGATCTAAAATTCAGAGCCCGAAATCTGAAAATCATATGTAAACATGAAAAAATAAAGTTTTGTTTTTTTCAAGAATATAAATAAATATAAAGTAATTACATAAAATAGATTACAAAAATGACACATTAAAGGTAATCAGAATATGCTGTTACCAAAATAAAAGTTTATGGTATTAAGAACTGATACCAAATTTAAAGTGAAGTTCATTATTTATAATAGCTGCAGGGCAGTAGTTCTCATAATATTATCCTAAAGATACCAATAGTTATTTTTTCCACTACATACTGTAGTCATTAAGTCTATTTCCACTCTTTCTTTCCTCTTGTTCTGTAAAAACAATATCCTTTAGGAAATATAGATAGAAACAACAATTAGTACCCTTTAAGCCAGTCAGCAGCCTGTGAGCACAACAGATAAGAACAGAGTGATAGACTTCAGCTGAAGTGGCTCTGTGCCCTCTAAGCTGTGTGTGTGCTCCGTAGAGGTCACATAACTGCTGGTGTGAACGAGAAGACAACGTGGAGAAAGGTCAAAGATCGTGATAACAGGGCCGAAAAGCCACCAAAGGGTTCCAGATTCACAGAGCTGTGTGAAACAGCACACACATGTTAACTTCACACACTTGTTTTTTTGTTCTCACTCAGACACATTCACACACTCTCAAAGACGACGTAAAAAACACAGTGGTGTTAACAAAGACTGTCACTTTGGCATGCTAAAATCTGTTTGCTGACGTACAATTACGCACACTGTTGCACATTTGCCTACTGGTTCTATAAGAGAAAACATTCTGCCCTATCTTTGCAAATGTTAAGGGCATGAAGACCCCATCCCATATATGAAAAAAGATGGTAAATTCATGTACACACACTTACACACACACACACATGTTTGGGAAATATTGAGGATAGGTAGGGCATGTCAGGTGGATTCATTGGGTGTACCATGAATGCAACATTTGATATGGCTGTTAGTTTTGAATTGATTTGCTGTTAGATGCCTGAATTCTTGTGTTTAGGCCACATAGCTTTTGCACCTTAATCTGCTATCAGTTGTGTAGCTTGTATCTCTCATATCTAAAATTTGACCTTTATAATTGTTTTGTGACTATTGCATTCAGATTCGTTGTTGTAAAAAGCGGGCGTCTGTGTTAATGATTGGCATATTGTATTTACGTGTTTTTGTGCATCGGTGTGCACATGCGGATGCGTGCAGGTGTAAGTGGGCGTATGTATGTGAATGTGTTTGTTGCATTTCTGTGAAGCGCGACCCTATTTAGACCTCCATTTTGGTGATGCAATCACACTAAATACAGCACTAAATACAGGCTTCCAAAACCTTTGGAATTGGATCACTCAAACCACATGCGGAAGTAAACAGAAAAGCATGTAACTACATTGCATTTGTAGTGTAAATGGTAATCCATTCTAATACATGCTGGATAACAATGAGGCAGTGTATTTAAGCTGACGGATCGGATCACCTCAGACAAATGTTAATACCAGGTGTAAACAGGCCGTTGTGTTGAGGAATGTTTTTTTAAAAAGTGCATAAACATGTTGAGTTTCCATTTCATACAAAATAGTTTCAATGCCAGATCGGATCTTTGTTACCTAACACATTATGAAGCAATTACAATCTGTCTGTTAAACCGTCAAACAACACAGGCCTCTCCATATGTCCAGCTCCACATCTGGCCATTATACTCTCTTTCTGTCTGACACATGCACACGCACATACACAATTACTTTATATGAATCTCTGCAATATATAACATTATTCATAATTTTTTTACTCTTATTTCTTTTTATCACTTTTATTACATCATGGATATCTTGTTTTATTTGTACCTTGAGAAATTTCCACACAGCACATCTTCTTTTTCACACACCCTCTTTTTCTCCTTATTATAATCATCTTTTTCTTTTCTATTCATCTCTCATTGCTTTTTCAAGCTTGCTTGGATTCGATCGTGAGGCGCCTGAGTTGTGGTGATGATGTCACAGTGGCAGAGCGTTCTGCCTCAGAGCGTTTGGTTTCATATGTAATGCAGGCTGTTAAACTGACCCCCTCTGATGAACAACTTCCAGTGTATGTGAGAGTCTGTATTGGAAGTGGTCCGATTATGACAGCTGAAGTCATCAGTCGTGTCCATAAAGATAAATGTGCTTTGGCATGAGAAATGGCATTTGTCAATGTGAAAATTTCTTCCTGTTTCCTGGGTTTATGTTACCGTGGACAATTCTACATTTACTTATTCATAAAACCGTCTTTTTTCAAAGGGTTTTGGTATTTGAACTGACATAAATCTTTGAAACAGGGCCTTTATATATAAAGTTGATTTGCATGAGGAGTGTCAGTTATGCCCTGTTATGGTGATATCACTGATGGGTTTTAGCGGTTTCTCAAGATGCGTCCAACACAAACCTGCAACTATTTATTGTTAAAAGTGAAGTTTACATCCATTTGCATGAGGAGTGCATGAATAATTTCCAGTTCCTAGAATGCTTTGCTTTTTGCTTTTTTGGGAGAGGATAGGAATAGGAAATTATATAATTGTTTTTTTTAATTTGTTTTTGAGCAAGATAAAAATAAGTCAAATGTGTTTAATGTTCTGTTATTTGGGGAATTAGTTTAGTGCTTTTGTTATATTAGAGTTGCTATTATGTAAATGTTAGCATTATGGTTAAGAGTGGTGCAAAACACATTTACAAATACTTTTGGAATGACCAGTATTGTCGTTGAAATTACTGCCAACACCATATGTTACATATGTTAAATACAAAAATGCTTAGCATGCTAATGTGTGCTGGCTAGATTCAGTTGGGTTACTTTCAGGTCAAATTTTATAGTGTTTTATTTCAATTGAGTTTCAACTACACAAGTTATTTGAGTACACTCCATGCGTTAATGTATGTTAAGAACACCCAATTACAGTGTGTGGAACCACTGTCCAAAAAGTAATTATTTCTTGAGTGTATGGTCAAGTTATGTCTTTGAATGGGCCTCTTTAGCATTGGATTAAAGAAATCTGTTATATTTGGATCTGTTTATGTTGTACTGTCAACTCTGTGGCTCATATACAGCTCTTCTGTGTATTTAACAACCTCAGGTGCCTTCATGCATACATCGATTTGCATGTGTGTGTGTTTAAGGTTTTGCTTTGGAAAGCTTTGGAAAGCGTTTCAAAAGCCAAATAAATAAGTGTGTCCTTATCACATAGAAAGCAGCCAAAGTAAAATGCAATGTGTGCGTACTGTTGTGGTAGGCAGATGTGGAAGAAGTTTGTAACGGTCTCTGCAGTTGATTCAGTTTTATTTTTATTTTTTTCAGCATTTGATTTACAAACAAGTGGTAACCATATTTTAACCCCCCCCCCACACACAGTATAGGAAGAAAGATGACCTTTTGGTCTAACTGTATTTGCAACACAGTAATACATGCCGAAGAAACATCATAGACAAGAGAATAAAAAGGTAGTGCAAAATAATTGTAATGTATCTGCTATATAACTTATATATAGACAAGCATATAGACAATAGACAAGCCTTTTCACTCACTCAAAATCAAGAGAAACTTTTGTTCTGTTTAACCTCATTTCCGGTGCTGATCTTTAGAAGTGTAATCTGGTCTTTCTCATTCTCATTGTTATGCTACACTAATGTATTTCCCCATCTTGCACTTTACTTAATAGACGATAGTCCTCATTAATCTTCATGCATAGCTATGTCTTACATTTGTTTGTCAGAGAAATGGTTTGTTTATTTGAGTACATGTTGTTTGTTTAACTTATACCTTCAAGCATCTTGGCCTATCTGGAAGGGAACTAGAGCTTGTTTTAGTTTGTGTTGTCTGGTCACCATGAAGAACACTAGAGGTTGCCACGGTGATTGGAAAAGCATTTTGGGATGATGCTGAAATGGCCTCTGAAATTCTTGGGACAGGAAGATAAGACACAGATGGTGAAAGAAACTTTAAGAGTAACTCTAAAAGTAAGTAATGTAAGTAAGTTGAAATATATTGTTTTATTGTGACCTTAGCAGGAAATTTGGGAGCTATTATTTTTTCCCTGTTCAAGTAGATAGGACTTGGTCTTGTATGATTAAATACTGTAGCTGTCCAAAGACATTGCAAACACATCCTCTGAGTGAAGTGACTTTCAATAAAATCTAAACTGCAATATTTTGTTTATAGCATATATAAAACAATATTTCATGCCCTCATTGAGATATCTAGAAAAACAGGGTTTTTTCTAGATATCTCTAGAAAAAGAGATATCGCTAGATATCTCATGTTTATTACTATGTCCTGTCTCTAATGGAACAGTCGTGAAACATGAGCACCTGACTGGATAATACAAGGCAGGCACTGTTGAGGTGTCGGCTGTGGAGTGTGTGAGGCAGATTATGTGTGTATAGGTGAGGTTTGTTGGAATATTCGTCAAGGGCAAACTAATTATGTGTACACACTGTTTTGAGCTAAACATTTCTTCTAAATATAAAAATGGGTGTGGGTGCCTCTATCAGCATCAGTGTGAATCAGTATATGCCTAGATGCACTGATATGAGAGAGAAAGAGTACACTTTCAGAGCTGCTTATAACAATCTCCATAAATACCCTACCCAAATGTCCCACCTGTTTATGGACTGAAAGACTGAGAGTCACTCAGTTGAAGTTTCACTAACTGTGAAGGTCTACTGTTAGTCTGCATCTCAGTATGCTACAACATGTCTAAACCTCACCCTAAGTGAAGGATTAACTGTACTGTATACAATGCAATTGTGTTATTGTGTAAATATGACATGTCTGTGCTGGCATTTAAAAAAGTTATCAGTGGTAAGGTAGTATATACTACTGTATCTTGTCTGTCATTGTCCTAGAATGTATTGCTGAAACAGGTGCAAGACATCAGGTGCTTTTAGCTCTGTGCTAAGTGGGCTATTTTAACCCAGACTAGAAGGAGCTATTTTGGTCTTGGACTGATGATTGAAATGCTGAATGTTAGAAGTGTATGTATGTATGCCTGAAGTTCAGATACCGGAAATATCAGAATTTCAGGTATACATCAGAATTTCAAAATTAGGAAAAAATACACTTAGGAAGTTACAGAAAACATATTCATGCCTACATCAGTAAATTGAATATTTTAAATATAAATATTTAAATATTTAATATTGCTAACGTTGAATTAAATTGTTAATATGAAACCATATTTGTTAGTTTGGTCACAATTTCAAAACTAAGTGAACTAGGGTACATTTTTAATAAATTCTTTAATAAAGTTTTACAGTTTTGCAGTCATTCTCACATTGTAACATATAAAACAAGAACAGATAATTTATCAAGATGTGTTCCTTAATACAGTAGTACAGTTCTTAGTACAGTTCCTTAATATTTTCTTTTCTAGACAAAATGTTTCAAATAAAAAAATATTTGGTGTATTGTTTAAATAGTAATCATTTCATTTATTGGTTACATAAAAATACTGTTGTTTCTTAGATAGAAACAGAACAGAAATATTTAGTTATGTATAACAGAAATGACCTAGTACTTGACAAATACTTTCAGAATTATTTAGACAATGTTTATCATAGTGTGAGTATGTGTGGGTTTCCCGTTGACACAGGCTGTTAAATGTCATTTTGGCTGAGGATTGTTGTCATGGTAGTAATTAGCTGTGTGTGAGAGTGTGTGTGTTTGAAAACTCATCAGAATTCAGCTGCTGTGGATGCATATATCAGTATTTCTATTTGGTATTTCTTTTTCATGATCTTGTGTTAAGTCAATCCAGTCAGCTATTGTGTATTATATATTTGCTCCTTGACCTCTCACCCTTAACCTCTGGTCTGTAATGTGTAAAAGGTGCAAAATGACTTTTCTACTGATGCATTCAGAAAGACATCAGCACTTATCATGAACTTCAGAAATCAGCATACATGCAGACAAAAGTAATACAAATCCAGAAGAAAACTAATTGCTCGGTTTATAGCTCTTTCATAACTGAGAATTCTGAATGTCTGAAAATTGTGAAATCAGATACAGTAATCGGATACAGTACCTGAATTATTTTCTTGGTATCTAATTGATGAATAAAATTAACCATAAAAATGACAGGTAATTGCATGTGGTGTGAACATGCCTTTTTTAACACATTCATAAGTATTCACATACGCAAGTAATGGTATTTACATACAAAAGAATAATGTGTACATCTCAGAGACAACTCTGACAGGTGGCCAATTCTAAAATAAATTTCCCCATTCTTGACTGTTGAGTGGTGCTGTAGTTTGTGTTTTAGATATTGAGATGTCAGATTAAATAACTGGGTTCATATCAAAATACAATCTCTGCATCTTTTACTTCTGGAGAAAGACTTTGTTTATTTTCTTTTAGGGCAATGTGAAGTCTAAAATGAAGAATTCATGACTTACAAATCAACAACTTTATCACTAAGATATTTTGTCATATTGTGTTATCATTACTGTGAGAGAAACAGGCTATTCACTGTAAAAGTGTGACAGATCTGTGTGGTGTGGAACAAGTATCTGAGCAGAAATAGTTCAGTGTACAGCAAAAAAACATATTTCCTAAATTATTAGTAAATTACATAAATGTTTTTGTGGGGTGAATCACTGCCACCATAATTCTGCCCCTACCTCCTTGTAAATTCGAATCCAATTTTGTGAGCAACCATGTTACTGATCCTTTAAGAGATGTCCACCTTTCACCCCTTGAATCTGTATACTTGAGTTCAAATAAGTTGAAAATTGACTTGAAAAATTGTCTGTAAAAGTTGGAAAAATGTCTAAGTGCTCTTGAATCTCATTCAAGACCATTTCAAAAAGTAATTCCAAAAGTATTCCAATGTTAAATAGTTGACATGAAGTAGAAGTGACATAGGAATGTTAATTTGAAGTGTTGCTGAATGAAGCCAACATCAGAGATTGAAATGTTTTGCAAAAGTGAGAATGAAAGAGAGAAAAACAGAGAGTGGGCTAGCTGGACATATGCCAAAAGGTTAAAGTACCATTGAATCTTTGTTCCAGTGTCTCTCTCTCTCTCCTCATGTAGCCTCCAGCGCCCTCCCTTTTTCTCCTTAAGCTGTATGTGTGTGTGGTAGAGAGTGTGTATATGTGTGAGTGATTGAAGGATCTCTCAGACTTGTACAGGCGTTCATAGAGAGTGTTTGAGCATTTTGTGCTGTTCAATCTGCATGTTTAGTCACTCTTTTTGGAAATTAAAGAAGCAAGTAAAAACTATAGGTAAGTTTAACTGAACCTTAAACTTATAAAGTTACTGTGCAGAAATCAGTTATCATTCATCTCCTGTTGCTTTAGATGTCTTACAAAAATCTTGACTACATTTTATAATTAAATAGTAGAAATGTTTTTATTTAAACTGTTTCCAAAATGTAAATTAATTCATCTTATTAATATTTGTTTTAAAACTTGGATGTGTATTAATTGGAAACTGAAAATGTTTGTTTAACCAAACAAGTGACAACATCTCAATGCATCTGTTCATCTGATTATTCTGTAAATTCAATATTATATAAGTTTATGTCTAAGTTAGAATATGGAACATTTATGAAATATATGCGATTTGTCCAGTTATCTTTAAACCATTAACTGAGTATAAAACATGTTGTGGGATAGTAGAGAGAGTATGCGATTCTGGTATAAGAGTTTCTGATTTGAATTAGATTGTTGTGACAGTACTGCAGCCATTATAGAGAACATATGTATGCCAACATTATTGGATGTATTAAACCTTTAATTGCAAAAGTTTAATTAAATTGTTAATATGAATCAATAGTTGTTCATTTTTTTTTGTCATAATTTTGTAAACCAGGGTAAATTTGTAATAATTTTACCCCTTTGCTCTATATGGATTTTGCCATTTTTACGTTCTCACATTGTAACATATAAATTAACTGGTAATTTATCAAGACATATTCGAGCTGTTTCTTAATGTTTTTTTCTAATCAAAATGTTTCAAATAAAACAATTCCTTGCGTATATTGTTTTAAATAGTAATCATTTTATTTATAGGTTTCATAGATATACTGTTGTTTCTTAGATTACAACACAGAAATATTTAGTTTATTTCAGAGCTCAAATAATGACCTATTACTTGACAAATACCTTCAGAATTATTCAGACAATGTTTATAACAGTGTGATTATGTGTGGGTTTCCCGTTAGACACAGGCTGTTAAATATCATTTGGACTGAGGGTTGCTGGCATGCAGTAATCAGCTGTGTGTGAGAGTGTGTATATGCGTGAGAGTGTATATGCATGTGTTTGCAAAATCCTCAGAATTCAGCTGCTGTGGATGCATCTATCAGTATTTCTATTTGGGACTTCTCTCTCTTGTGATCTTGTGTTTAGTCATTCCAATCAGCCATTCTGTGTTATATATTGTGATGTATTTACTGTGATGTAAACTACTATTTTTCTCCTGATTGCACTCGGAAAGATGTTAGCATTTATCATAAACTTCACAAGTCAGCATACATAAAGACAAATGTAATACCAATCCAAAGGAAAATTTATTGCTTAGAAATAGTTTTTTCATAACTCAATAGAGTTTATGGAGTTCTCAGCTTTAAGTATTACTTCTACTAAAAGTCCTGAGGAGAGATAAGTTAACATACAAAAACAATTGTTGATATACATTACAACTGTAGAGCTATAGAATTATATGATGATTTAAAAAGCTCAGATGATTCGATCTTGGAAGAGATCTTGCTGAGATCTCTTATGAAACTCAAACACATGAAAGATTACTGAAGTCTTTATCTCAGGAGACTTAAACAGGAGACTTAAGCAAGTCTAAATTTGCTGTACTTTTTACACCATTTGTGTCGAGGAGAAATTACTAAAATATGAAATTGATCTAATTTATGACTTTTTATTTCCTATAGGCAAGAAACATGTATTGTACACACAACAGTATGTCATGATAGGCTGAGAGTTGGGGATCATTTTAATGTAACTTGTCGTTCTTTTGCTAGCTTTCATTGTAGACTTTTTTCTTTTCCCACATCAGACATGCATGCAAATCCTTCTGACCCCACCTCACCCCCACTTCTGTCTGTGCCCCCCTTCCTGGTGAGTGTTTAATTCTGGCTCCAGACGTTGTTTCCTGTGTTTCTGAAGTGTCTGTCTGGACTGATGTCAGTAACATGAAACATATTCTTTCAAAACATCTCCAACACACATATACTCAAACAGATATGCATCTCAGCTCTCAGATTAGCAAAACTCAGGGAAAGCCAAATCGGATTATTTCAGGTCTTCATGCATGACAAAAGAAGAATTAAGAAAAAAATACAGAAAGACAAGCAGGAAAACTTGACAGAATTTTATTCTGCACCAAATAACATGAAGTGCATGTGGGGCACATTATACAGGAACAGAGATTAACCTATCACAACATACATACTCACACATACAAACTCTAAATTGGTTTAACATGACCAAGTTTATTCTACGAGGAAAATAAATACTTCTAAGAGGTTGTTCTCTCAAAAGTAAGGACACTTAGCCTTTGTTTAAGTATTAGCTTTGTCTCTCATGTTTTTCCTAAAATTTCTTAATAGAAGTAAAATTGCTGACATGCAGTATTGTGCTATAAAATGTATATATATGTAAGTATATAGCACTGCTAAGAAAATATGCTCTTAAGAGATTATGAAGATTATGAAGAACATTGAGTGATGAAATTTCTGACTTTTGATTGCAAACTTGTCATTGTCATTGTAAACATCACTTATTTCTTAATCTTTTTTCCTCGTGAGAAAAATGCAAGAAACATGAAACAGAATGGTTGATGCATTAATGAGAACTCATTTCTGGCTTTACTTTTTGTGATTTACCACAATGGTGATGAATCTTAGCAGGGATATTTAACTCTAATGACAGGCTTGCAACAAATGATCACTTCTTTACTGTTTATACCACTTTAAATATATTTTTGTAAAGAAAACCAAATGTTACTTGTCAGGAAAAGTCCTACTTTTCGGAATAAGACCAGTACGGGTTTCTTTAAAAACCCCACTAGTGTTTAGTCCTGACCATCAAACTCTGCCTCAAGCTCTACTCTTGGCTTTTCTTGAGTGTTTGGATCTTGCCAGAAGTTCACTGTGCCCTGGTTTTAATGATGGTTTATAATTATCCATAGAAGCACCAAGTGGCATTTTCTGTTTTCTATCCAGTCCCATCTGTTTCTCTGTGCTTGTGTCCAATTCTCATAGTGCACACAAATAAGTGCAAGAAAGTTTCCATTTACAATCAGTGTTGCTGCACGCAGGCAAAAGTGTAAGAATGAGGGGACAAGCTTGAACATTCAGTGTGTGGCAAAAGATGCAGTTGTGCTCACTTGGCAGGTAGATTTGACTGAGGGGTGCTTAGAGGCAATAAGTGTGTGTGTAAGTTTGGGAAAGAGATAATGTCAGAGAGTTCAGTATCCACACACACAAACCGTGACTTGTTGTTATTTGCTGTTGTAGATGGAAAGAATTTGTGTTACACTGGGCACATCACAGCCAAACCACAGAGGCAGAGAAAGATTTTGTACGATTTTCTCTCACTTTTTCTCCTACTCATAGACACATACAGTGTTTAGCTGTGATAAGAGCTAATGAATTAGTTTATATGGTTCAATTAAAATCCATAATAAATGTTCATTAAGTTTGTCGATATGGCTGAAGTGTTTCTGTGGCGAAACTGCAAACCTTGTCATTGTTTCTGTTCCCAATACTTTCATCACCCATAATGCTTTGCAAACTATTTTAACCAATTTATAAAGCTTGCACCTAACCTAGGCTTTTGCACTGCACTCACATACTATAAAGCCTTTAAATCAAATCCACCCACATCTAATTAGTGTAAAACATGCAGTGGAACTCCTATGTAAAAGTAAACTATAATCCTCAGACAGGTCAAAGTCATTCAAGTGGTAATGGCAAACATTGTTTGTTCAGTTTCATTACCGTGACAGGCAGAGTCCAACCCCCCCCCCTGCCAACCCCCTCCCCCCCCACATGGCTCTGATCTGTCTCTCATAACTTATCTCAGTTGTTTAATGATTTATTGTAATCATTTGCTTTGTTTGCTTTGTTTCACATAAATGAAACAGTACTAGGTTGGTCTACCTGCTTTAATGGGTCTGTCTACTTTCTCAAGAAGGCATTGAAAACTCTATTAAACTATAGTTGTCATTGGATGAGCTGTTGTAAAATGACAATTAAAGCACATTTGTGATAGTAAATTCTATTAATTCTATTAATGTGGCATGTTATTACATTGCTTGGCAACTACAAACAGCCTACCAGATAATACTGAAATTATACTTCATGGAGAAATTATTTTTCCCAATGATTAATAATAATAAGTGTTTTTTATTAAATGGTGGCATTCTTTATTATTGTGCTGATGCTACAGTTTTATAAGTTTAAGAAACTTGAGTGTGTTGAACTGCTTTGAAATCATATGTATTACCAAAAAACTATGCAAAAACATTGAATTGAGTGAACTGGCTCCTCCTAAATAGCAGGGATAGTTTTTAATGGCTTTCTACAATGACTGCTACAGGTACCTCCCATATGAGCTTCTGACAGGGGAAGTTACTGTCTTCAAGTATTATTATTATGGAATTAAATTGAATCCAGTGTTCTTTAGCATTGTTGTTGCCATGCCATGAACCTGTCCCCACAGCAAACTGAACCATGGCCCCAAAACTGTGACAAGGCATCGAACCATGGCATTGTTTTATCGTTACAACCCTACAAGGCATATCAGAAGACACTATTTGTCTTAGTGTGTGTTGTTTGCATGGAGCTAGATTTAGTCCAGATGGTAATATGTGGGTTGAGTTTGAGTCCCCTCACATATGTGTGATCATTACGGAAAGTCTATCAAAAAGCTTTAACAGTAACCCTCAGATCTTGAAGTTTGCTTACAACATGGTAACTTGAGAAAAGAGAGGAAAGAATTAATAATGAAGACAAATGAGCGAATAACAACACAGAGAAGAAGTGGTGAAGATGACAAATCTGGACTTCATTTCGCTGCACTTGCGGCAAAGCAGACAAACACTTTTGCCTTCACACAGGATCTCAACCACATGAACATGCTGCTTTAGTCAAGCAATTAGAGCCTCTCCATCTGAATGTGATCACACAGACACATACACAAGCTGAGACACATTTTGCTTCCTGACCTCACTGACAGTGATGTTTTATGAGCAAAATGTATTACAATGAGAGCAGACCACACAACAAACGTTTTCCTTATCTGTTTTCCTTATTTGCATTATCATTTTCAACTGGATGAAGACCCAAGCCTCTGTTCGCTATTGTGTCCTTCCATGAGTTTATAACCCCTCCCTTCACAGATGGGACACACACACAATTGTATTTATTTATTTATTTAGTGAATGCTTTTACCAAAGAAACTTAAAAATAAGGAAAACACAAGCATTGTATACATATTGGAGCCATCAATATTAGTAGTGTCGCGGTGGCAAATTGTAATAGTAAAGCACAATAGTACATACTGTAGTACTTCTCTGGTGTCAGTAAATGGAGAAACTCAACTTTCAAATAGTTATTGTCATCATACCTTGATTATAATCATTATAAAATTGATTAAATTGTAGCTGTAAGGCATGCTTGCCAGATAACATGTAATCACCAGCCTTAGACTTCTATTTGTGCTATGAACTGCCTAAGACTTTAATTAGTTGTGTCAAAGATTTAGTGGTTTTGGAATTTAACCATAGACCATCACTAATCCTTAAGGGGAAAACAGAACCAAACACTGCCGCTAGTTAGACTGTGATGAATCAGACACACATCTGCCATGGCACCATAGATTCATCCCTACTCTTTCTCTGTAATGGAACAGTGCACCAGGCCTGTATGAGCCTGTAGGGAGGAAGTAGGGGAGATATAATTACAAAATAAACCATCTAAGCGTTGAACTGCTGTCAGTCAACATTTGAGAACAATGTAAAAAGATTTTTATAAAATCTGAAGCAATGGATAAGCTTTCAGCTCAGTGACAGATTAGGGACTGTTTTCATAGCCATCTGATCTGAGCCATCTGATTGGCAGGGTTGTGTGAATCTAAGCTGCCAAACCACGGAATGTCCTGGAATCTTTTCAGGATTCGCAAAGATGTTCTAAAATGATTCAGTTCTAACAATGAAACAGTTCTCATTTTAGGCACTTACAAAAACACACAGAAGAGATATTTGGTTGTAATGTTACAGACATCCTTCAGTTTTATAGCTTTGGAGAACTAACACCATTAGCTGGTGTGGTGACAAACCTGGTGCAAACTTGGTGCTGGTGCCTCTCTATTGCCATCTATGTTTGAAACAGAAAATTGTAGGTAACTTTACATACTTTTTATGTATGTTGAAGCCAAACTGACATTACCTGCAAAATTCGACCCAACAGCTCAAATTGTAAACAATTACTATACACTTAAAAATAAGTAAGGTAAGGAGGGTTTTTTAACCATCAAAATGAAACAGAGTGTAGCTTTAAGATACTGGATTCAATATTATGATCTAGTATTTCTTATTAACTGCATCTATGGTACAGTTATGTTTGCCATGTACTATCAACGTGTCTTATAGTAAAAGGTGGAGGGTAGATTTGTAACAGTCTGTCATTTATGAAGAAAATGTAAACAATGTCACAATCGGCCGGTTTCTTGTACATTCAGACAGGATGTAAACCATACATTTAAGAGAACTTGAGAGGACATTGACAATAAAGCAGAAAGTGAATAAAGATTCCAACTGCCAGGATGGAATGATATAGACTCAGCAGGCTCCGGAATTTTGGGATTCTTTGTAGAAGTCTTAATGACTAAAAGATCCGGAGACGAGCAGAAGGAACAGCTGTGGGAATAAACCAGGATTCAGGCCAGACATCCTTAGACAACACATTTTAAAGTGTGTGTGTGAGGGTTTCATGGAGATAGATTAATGAATGATAGTGGTTAAGGACACTTAGACTACAAAGAAAGTTTGAAGGAACCTCACAGTATGATGTATTCGAATGATCTGGTTTAGGTTTATTGTGTGAAACAGTGGTCTAGGCTGTGTGTGTGTGTGTGTTTTGATAGGATATGAGCTGTGCTTCTCGTAACACAGGTGTTTGAAACACATATCCTAGCTCACTTTCATATTTATGCCTCAAGGGGGTTAGAACACCCATAATGCTGACAGTATCTTACCAAACTGATTTATAGAATTTGAAATTGCTTTTGGTGTGTTTTGGAGTGTGTGGGTTTACTTAACCATATATTAGGGACAAATTTGTACCCAAGAGGCAGCAAAACCTGAAAAATCTCCTTTTGGGGACGTCTTCATTTGTAAAAAAAATGCTATAAAAATATAGTAAATAAAGTTATTTAAATTTTAAAAATGCAGAAAGTTTTGTATGGTTAGAGAGTGGGTTGGGTTATATTGCTAGCTGTGTATTAAAACAATACAAGTCTTTTGATAAGTGAATGTGTGTGTGTGTGTGTGTGTGTGTGTGTGTGTTTGTGTATGGGGGATTAGATAAAGTGGTTTCCCTGTAAACGTTGTGACCTGCAGACCTGTTGTATGTGTCACACTGTGGTGTGTGTCTATCCCTGCTGTAGGTGAGTTTGATGTGTCATTCTACCAGCCGCACACACATGAATCTACACATTCCTGTCTGCGTGTCTGTCTGTCTGACAGATTCATGACATTCAACCAGAATCTCAAGGTTTAAAGTGACTAATAAATTATTCAAGTAAATGTAATAAATTAAGTTAAGATATTAAGGCAAGTTTTTAGAGAATGTGTCATGGATGTAAGTGTATTTTGTAATAAAGATTTGGGAGAAGTATAACAAATGCTGCTGCTGTAAAACTAAATAGACTGATATTCAAGATATTGGTATATGGATATATGGATATACTGATTTATGCAGTGTTGCTTAGTGAAGTTGAACTCATCTCTGGTGAACTCACTAGTTTGAGCAACACTGGTAGCCTACAGTGTTGATTAGCTGGGAAATATCACCCTAAAAAGGGAAATCTCTCAGGCTCTCTGCTGTTGACTCACCCTTAGATGAGAGATCTGGCAGTGTGTGTGTGATACTAGACTGATACACACAGATAAAACAGACAATTGTTTGCATTAAACTTAGTGGCCAGAGATTTTATTGTAAACGTGACCTGTATTTTACTCACATTCACTTTGGCTCTCAATCAATGTACATTGTTTCTTTAGACTTAAACTTTTTTTTAGTCTTATTTAACTAAATTCAATATTTTATACAGCAAAATCACTTTCTTTATCAGTTTTTTGTCTTGTTTTCCTGATAAATTATTTATACATTATATGGCAGAGGTAAAAGATACATTTAAACATTTAGTGAGGTTTAAGATGTATTGTCTAAGTTTTTTTAATTGTCATGAAGTGTTTCATAGTTATTTTCATGTCATATAAATGACTGTTCCACTTTAAATTGACGTCCTCTCTTTTCCTTTGGATAGGTGGTTTTGTGAGGGGCGGGAGCTGCACCATTGCCCTGACATTCAGATCTGTCGTGATGGTGACCTGCACACCCTGGTGATTACTGAAGCATTTGAGGACGACACTGGCAGGTACACCTGCGTAGCCTCAAACGCACTGGGAGCAGACAACACCTCTGCAGAGGTCTATATTGAAGGTGCGGTGCAGCCACACAGCAACAAAATCACTTTACTAATCAGTATTTTTAAATTGATATTTTGTTTTCCAGTGAAAGTCCTTAAAAAAAGATTATTTAAAACAAGATTTCCAAATGTTATAATTATGAAAAATGGGAAGGTTTGTTTTAAGAGAATATATCTTAATTTGTCTTGTTTTAGGCATAAATCTAAAAACACGAATATAAACGTAATTCAAGACTTTCTTTAAAAGCAATCTTACTACTGTACTTACTTACTACTACTTATTACACAATTTTGCAGTGTACTCTACTGTTACTTAGAAAATGTATTTTGTCTAAAGAACATTTTTAAAAAGACTGACTTTGCAATACAATAAAATTATATGGTAAATGTGTAACTGCAAGCTTTTTAACAGTGCTACTTTACTTCAGTACTTAGTACAGTTTAAACTTAGTTCAACTATATATGGAAAGCCAAAATGTGACATATAGTCTGTCACATTATGTTTTGACTTTACATTTACAGTTCAACTAACTTCAGAAAAACACGACGTGCAGTTCTTTCTCTTTCATTTTTGTTTGTTTCGTTAAAGGTGCTTCCTCCTCAGATTCAGAAGGTGAAGGATCCGTGTTGAAGTCCAGGTCTAGAGTCATGCCACAGTATGTGTGTTTCAGCATGTTCTCCCAAATCTGACCTTTGACCTCAGACATCAGCTGACAGGCCCGGTCTGTGTATTATCTAATAGCCCCTAATTCACAGTGCCATAAAAGTTCCAAACGCTTCACCTAAAACACATTGCAGGTTGTTTAATTATAAACTGACCTTAAACTATAAGGTTCAGTGCAACAAAGATCTTCAAAATAAATAAACCAATTGACTGCATTTAGACCAATTGCACAAACACGGTGCATCACAAATATCTCATTGTGTTTTTATCTGGTTCTGTTAGCTTGTGTCGTGGTTTGAACTTTTTCTTCACTTCTGAACTCATCTTTTCATTTTCTTCCCCTCATCCCCCTGTGGGCCCCTCACATTTTCTCATCTGTTTACAAAAATGATTAAGTGCTTGGCTTTGGTTACCAAGTGACATCATCGCACCCATTATAGTTTAACCCCCCATTGATTCCAAAGTCATTTATAAGGTGCAAACTGTATAATGAAAATTCAGACATTGTAAAATGCATATTTCTTCCCTGAGTGTGTATATGTGTGTATTAGTGTGTGTTAGAGAGCAATTAGCCCTTACAAAGTGCATGTAAAAAATGTTCTACATTATATCATGAACTTTCCCAGTCACATATCTTTACATATGTTTACTGTTGGCACCTTACAATAAATTAAATGACCTTTATGTTTAAAAGGTCAGAAACGCTATTGGATTTCTTTAAATAGTCTTGTAATAACCCCATTAGAAGTGGAGATTGCTTGTTTAATGTGTATTCAAACACTATATCACTATGAGTTTTAGTCTGTCAAAGGTCTGCCATTGCTCATCAAAAACATTAGAGTAGACATGTTTTTCACCAGAACTGAGACAAATTCTGACCACAGACCTATTCTGAGGCAAAGTTTAGCCCAGCTGGAAGATTATTAAAGGCCTGTTTGGCTCTGTTTGCCTGGTGCATCCTCAGCCGGGTCACATCCAATGAACATTTCTAAAGATGGAGTTTCTGTGGACTGTAATAGACCAGAAGATTAATTCAGCTGTCACCACTGAGGAAAATTTCCTCAACCTTTGACCAAAATGATTCACAATACCCATTCCCTAAAGCCACAAGAACTTTTTGGGGTTCATATACACATGAAAGACATTTTTGATGTTTGTCCTACATACATCATGAAGATTGTTTGGTCTGAATGTTTTCTGAAAGGTTGAGTTTGTTGTAGTGTTGGTGATGTTTCTTTAGCTCTGAATGAGGTTAATTTTAGTGATACTTTGTTTATTCAGAGCACAGAAGAAAACCACCTCTGTTTCCTTGACGATACGCACAGCATCACCAAAGAGCCCAGAGGTGCCGCCTCATCGCTCCACGCTGGTCCAGCCTCTTTCACAGAGAGTAAGAAATACATACAAACTGTGCACTGTACCTATTGAGAGTAAGATATATATAAATACAAACACAAACATTAATGCATAAACAAGTGAGCAAACACCCACACCCTTTTGAGCTCACAATTTCCTTCTGTTGTATTTTCATTTCATTTCACTGAAACACATACACATTTACTTGAATAAAAACATGCCTTAGACTTCTATTATTTTTATATGAAGCTAATTATAATTACTACAGCCTAAACCAAATTATATAAATTACTAGACACAATTTAGGGAGGCTTCAGCTTCTGTGATTGCATTTACATTTAAGCATTTACCACTTTTATCCAAAGCGACTTACAAAACTGATTATATAATATCTCCTCACATTTGTTTCTTTAAAAAAGACTATGGTAATAGATTATTATTACTATCTGAAGTTTAAATCCTAGAATTGCTCTTGCCTAAACCTACATGTAACAGGATATTTTGCATAAGAAAATATTTATGCAACACACACACACACACACATCTGGAAGTCTCATCAAGAATGACAAGCGCAGATGTTGCAATGGACAATACACTTGCACATTCTAAGGGAAGATCTTCAAGATGTACTTTTGAATATCATAACCACACAATCTCTAACTCATTCCCTCTTTCTTAGGTTCAGAGTCCAGTTTCCTCTATTTATGCTGGTGATGCTCAACTTAAAGCGCCCCCTACCTTCACTAAGGTAAAATACAATCATAAACACACACACACACACACACACACACACACGCACAAAAACTCTGAACATACAGCTCTCATCTCATTCATACACACACACTTTGAAAAACAGACAAATGAATTAGGCTGTGAGTTCCTCTCTACTGCTTCAACTCTGGGTTTGTCATGTGTGATATGTCATATGACTCAGAACTCTAAGCAGGTCTAGACAGAGTTTCAAAGCTTCAATGCCAAATTCTGTGTTTGTTCAGTCCGCTAAATCATTTTCACCTCCTTAAAGAGAAAAAAGGTTTGTTTTTCTAAACCCCTCTCTTCCCTCACACCATCTCACTATATCTTTCTTCTGAAAGACCTTAATCTTCCAAATGAGAGGATGTGCCTTTTCCCTAATACATGGTTTTATGTCAACAGACCCCAAAGCAAACACACACATGTGTGAACGTACAGGCACACAAATGATTTGCTTGAGGTGAATGAAGACATGCTTCCTGACTTGAACTTGGAATAAATCTGTACCGCATGATGTGTAACCGCACACAGGAAACACACGTTCACAAAACATCAAAGAGAATCTGCTTGTTGAGAACACTTCACAGAATACTTAACTGATAACAACTCACACGCACATGTATAAACAAACTACTTGCCTCGTTTCTCAGTTGCCAACAGTTTCTTTTGTCTTCAGTCTGAGAATGTACTTAAAAAAGGTGTTGAAAAAAGAGCGGAATTAGACCTTTTCATCTGTCATCATCCACTATTTCCTTCTTTTCATTCTATATAGTGTCTGCCTATTTTCTCTGTTTACCTCTCAACTTATGTGCTATATTTCCATCTGCTCTCATTTCAAATAATGTACACACAAATAATGTTTCCCTTATTTTCCTTTCTAAAAAAATACCAATTTAAACAAGTCTGGTTTAAACCATCATGTTTTAAACTTCCAGTGGAACTTTTAGTGTTTACTGCCTTTAAATGTTAACTTGTGCGTGTCTATATAGATGTTGCAGGACGCACAGGCATCTGAAGGTCAGGTGGTGGTTCTGGAGTGCCGGGTCAGAGGTAGCCTTCCCTTGCGGGTCCAGTGGTTCCGGGAGGGCCAGGAGATTCAGGACTCCCCTGATTTCCGCATTCTGCAGAAGAGTAAGAAGAACTATTTCAACGTTGAGTATTAAAATGATTTGTTTATTAGTATACGAATGATATTTTTCCTTTTTCAATTCCCATAACCCTGTAATACCAGAGCCAAGATCTGCGGCTGAACCCGGTGAGTCTTTTTCATGTATTCCTGCTTCCGGTTTTTCCCTGTCACCACTTCTCATTCTCATAAAAACACCTTCTTCAGAGGGATTTACAGTATCAAGCTAATCAGCCAACAGTCTTGTTGTGGCAATAGTAGCTGTGTATGATGTAATTAGCTGTGACATCATCAGTTTGGCCAAGATACAACTCCAAGTGCCAAAGGCAATGAGAAACTAAAATCACTTTACAGCACAACTGAAAAATGACACACGTCAGCACTCAAGGTGAAACGTCCTATGAGTCACACATTTTCATACATTGGTGTATGAGTATGGCCCACCTGTGCTCACTGTGTCACCTGTATCTTTGTCTGTGGCAGCAGCTGTCTATCAATTATTGAATCACCTCTGAAACCATCAATTACCTGTCTAGATACTTCACACCTGTCTGTCTAAATGTCTCTCACCTGTCTGCATCTTTTCCTCAGTACAGACAATATGATTCACAATTCATACTGTGCACTTAGCATCTTCTACTGTAGTAGCTCATGACTTTTGTAATATTAGCCAGTTATCTTGCATATCAAGTTTGGACACATGGGTGTGAGCATCACCCCAGATAACTGTTTTTGGTTGTAAAAATGTTTCCCTAATGTTTCTATTAAAACATTTTGAAAGTTCTAGGAATGCTCAAAATGTTCAGTTTTAGACATTGTATTAATGTTATTGCTTTATTATATGAACGTTATTCAAACATTTTTTAATTCTGTAATGTATTCAAACCGTTACATAAACTACTTAAGATTAACAATTTTGATATATGATATATACTGTTTAAAAAGTTCTACTAATGGTACTGCAAAAATGTTTTTGATAACTTTAAGAGAACTTTTAGAGAATGTTATAGCCGTAGTTGCTATAGCCAACAAGAATGTTCCCTGTTTGCTGGGATGTTGTATTGTATAGTGCTGTGGACAGTTGTGGGATGCAAATCAAATAATTTGGATTTAAACAATTTGAACAACAACTTTTAGCACCCTTGTCTGTTTGGTGTGTCTCAATGTAATTGATTAAATAAATTTTTAGCTGTCTGGTATTGTTGTGAACTTGACTCTGCAACTAATTTCTCCTCTAATTGGCCCTATAGAGGAAATCTGCACTTTGGTGATTGCAGAAGCGTTTCCTGAAGATGGAGGTCTGTTCTGCTGCACTGCAACCAACCAACACGGTTCAGTTAACAGTACTGCACAACTAACTGTCGCTCCAGGTGCGTTGACACTGCATTCACAATGATTGCTTTCTAGATCAAAGATCAGGACCATGTTAATATTTAAGTGGCTTGTACAGATACATTGGTGGAAAGTTAATCAGTAATCAAATCATTTATATATTACAAAAAATAATTTCCATGTAAGTGTTTTACATAAGTTGTTCAGTGTTTTTCATGAGTTCTGTTTATATTCAGAAACTAGTTTTCATTTGTCTGAGCTTCTACACAAGCTGGAAGGCCAAGGGATAAACAAAGAACAACAAAATAAAACAATATAAACAGTGAAACAGCCTCTTAGTAGTTTCAACATAATAGCATCCATAAATGTAAGTGATGTTACAGTTAAACGGATGACTTCATGTATTTACAAAGCAGTAACAAAACCTATAAAATCCTCTCCAAAAAAGGCATAGCAAGTCCATCAGTGTCATCTGGTGATGACATTTTATGGGACAACTGTGGTACTTCTTGACAATCTGACAGTTGCATGAGACGAGCCAGCCACATTCTGTGCTTATCACTTCAAGCTCTCAGTTTGGGGTGAGGAGAGGGGATACAGTGTGTGTTGATACTGTAGCTGGGTGTGGATCACATGGCCAAGACAGGGGAGGAAGGAATGTTTATACCATGTGATGGAGTATGTGTACTTATAGAGCCATTAATAGAGAGTACAGACTTAACCAAACAGAAATTGCATACATGTATTCAGGGTAAGACAGGGTAACTCCAGGAGTCTGACAGCATCTATAGAACATGCCTTAAGTTTACAGCTGAGCATTTAAATAAATCTCAGAGAATCTAAAACAGATTTCATTTTTGATTAAGGCACCAAGGTGTTGTTGCGTTAAAGTTTAAGTTTGGAATGGGAGCCAAGGTTTGGATTAGGCTTTAGCTGTGGATTAATTCTTGATCCAGGATTATAAACAGGGCTGGGTAGACATTATAAGGTCATTTGACCTGTAGCTATGTTGGTGGTTTGCAGTTTGTATTAAGAGCCTCTTTAAATGTAATCCTGAATAGCCCTCTTAAATAAATGTCACTTTTCCCTCCCTTGTTGCAATGTGAGGCTGGCCTGGTTGGTCATTTTTACACAGTAACGCAGTAAATTAATTTCAAAATAAAAGTCTGAACTATTCTAAACTGTTTTAAATCGAAAATGCTGTAAAGAGATAGACTTTTTATCTTAAATTAACTGAATTTAATATAAAATTAAAATAGTAAACCATTCTGATTTATTTTGCATTCATCCAAACCTTAGGGCAATTCTGTTTTTACAATATCTCTATACTACATACATCAAACTATTCTGACTGGCTAACTGATTCCAGCTGTGGCACTCACATTTTAGTTTACAGAGTCTAGTCTAAATTACTTACACTAAATAACTAAATTCCCTTCTTTCAACATGTTACTCATAGACTCATTAAATCCTCTACAATTTTAAAACCTTTAAAATACTTAATGCACTGTGATGCATTGTGTTCTGGTCCAACTGGATTTTCTCATTCACTTAATAGGCAAAAACAATCCTCTCTTGAAATGTATTTTAATCTTCACTGTTTTCTTCGATCTCATATTTAGTTGGTGAAGACTTGCCCAGCAATGGCCTCTCTGAGGAAGATAGTGCATTTGAGGACAGTCAGCCTTTCCCACCTCCTCCTCCTCCACCCACTGAGATTAGTTTGCTGGAAGTCCCACCCAAAACCCCACCCAGTGCCGAGGCCTTCCAAATCAATGAACTGGACATCTGGCCCAGCGTCACAGCATTGCCTGTTCAAGTCTCCACAGATAAAGAGCATCTTGAAAACAACAACCTTGAAGACAACCAACCTTTACAAAATGGTCAGGCTTTAAACAAGACACCGGAAGAAAGTCCACCATCACCTTCAAGTTTAAAGGAAATAGCTGATCCTCCACCATCTCCTTCACTAGTTAAGGGTGCTCCACCTCTCCCGACCAAACCCAAACCTAAACTGTGAGTACTGCAGCTGAATGTTGTACATCATCACAATTTCATAATAAGGAACCCATGAAGTCAAAGTTAGTTCTGTAGCTCTGAAGTTGACAAATATCTTTTATGCGTGTCTCCTTATAAAACATTCTGTAAACGATTGACAAGTAGCCAAACCTCCTTGTTCACAACTGTAATGTAATGAAAGCTATTTGGCCATTTAAAATTTAAGAATAATGTCAACAAAGGAAAACAGAACTACCTTCTCAGGTGATTTCATGGGCTCTTTAAAGATTCAAACTGATCCAATTGAAAACTGCTGCATAGGAATTTAACACCAGTTGGTGACTCAGGAAGTAGTGGTACTGTATATTCAGATGTATAGAACTATAGAATAGTTCTATATGTAGATAAGCACATCAACTGTATAAGATATATGCAATTATAACACAAAATGTTATAGCATTTTTCACTGATTTTACTGTTGTTACACTGTTGTGTTCTGAAGATTTAAACATTAGTTAAAGAAAAGCTGATTTTGGTGAATCTTAAGGGGTAACATTAACCAGTGGTTCTGTGTGTTGCACATGTCTCCAGCTGTTTGGGGATGTTGGTAGGTGGGTTTATAGGAAAAGACCCCCTAGAGAACAAATGCATTCCTTCCTTTTATCACCATGTAAGAGCCAGGTCATTGCTATGCCATAAATCTCTGGGACGTGTGCGGTATGTGTTTGCATAAATGGGTGGATGATTTGCTGCCACGTTGGATGTATATCATATTATACTATAATTTAATGATCAAATATAGTGAGATCTTTCATGTCAGCACTTCTCTGATAGTGGATTTAGGTGCATTGCCTCAAGGTTGTTGGCTTTCTATTAATCAGTAGGTGCAATTCGACTCCCACTAGCACGTTTTCAGTTTTCTGTGGACAGCCTTACTAAATTTAGGGTCAACCAAAGGTTAAGTACACTGCCCAGGGCATAACACTAATATGCAGGCCATGCCAGAGAATGCAAGACAATACATGCTTGGGATTAGACCTTGGGATTGGCCCTCTGTTACTAAAGCATACCAGCCCTAACTCATGCACTATATATTGATCAATAGCTTCTGTGTCCACACCAAAGTAAATTAGCTTTGTTATGAGAGCATTTATTATTGTTGAGATCTAAGGATGACATAACAGTGATCCATCAATAACTTAATAAGTAAGCTCGATGACACAATAAAAGCAAAAGTGCCACAAAAGAAGAAACAGGTCAAAGGGGATATTGATTCTAGACAGAGTCAGTCTTATATAATGCACAGCAGTTGTACTGTAATCACACCTGAATTATGTTGAGCATGAGAATGTATGTGGTTTTTGTGTGTGTGTTTATGTGTGTATGCACCATTAGTGTCCTATGGAATATGGGGGTACACCTTTTCATGAGTGTATGTATTTATTTTAAAGATTTTAAGGGCTGTTTAACTATTTTTGTACTGGCTGATTCTGGTGCCTTTGAAAACTCTGGAAGAGTACTATGCGTGTTTAGTTAGTGGATGTTGGGAGGAAATAGAATAAAGTCAATCGTGTGTTTTTGTTAGTGTGTTTACAATAGCATACCATGTATTGTATACATGCTGTACTTTGAGAACATGGGATGGAGCTACAAATTGTTTACATGGCAACATTTAGTCCCTGTGTTCATTTTTCTTTGATATTTCTTCCTGCACCCATCATCCATCCGTTCTGTGATTCCAGATCAAACGAACAAGCAGACGACTTAACAAATGAAAGGTAAAACAGAATAGGGTGATGAAGCCTGAGAGTGAGTCATGCGTGTGTGTGGATTTAATGGGCATGTGTTAGCAATGAAAGGGAAATTGTTTCTTTTCATGGACAAGGTCCAGGGTGGGTTTTAAATGGCATGCTGTTTGGCAATACTCTTTTTGCTTGAGCTTCTGCAAATCACGGCATTGCCATAAAAAGCCGCTTCCCCAAAAGATTTTCCAGCATAACGTCACAAATCCACCACCAAAAGCGATGGGGGAGCAGGTAGTTAGACCCTAAACACTTATGCAAAAAAGCACACCATCCCACTGCTCTCAGACCAGCATTGCTCACTTTACCTTGTAATTTGGTTGTAAAAACAGGAATCTTATAATTGTATAATTACCCAGGGGTCACTGCTGCATGCAGGGTGGCAGATTATCAGCTCTTTGCATCCTTCTCTTAGCGGGCTGATTTCATGCCTGCTTTGCCCCCAGGTACATCCAGATCTGAACTTTGCCTTCTGACCTCACAATCCAGTTTACAGATTCTAGCTGATTTCCCCTGGATATTTCCCCACTTGCTCGTCACATCGGTACTCTGAATAGAATGATGATGTGGGAAATAGAAGCCATGTTGTAACTGTTGACATTTAACTTTACAAGTCCTTTGTGAGGCAAGTTCTCTTTTTGTTCAACTTTATTTTGGTGTTACAGTGATGTATCAATTATGTCTGCAATTAAGTTATTTACAAAATTTCCGTAAAGCAGTTAGGGGACGAGTGGAAAGTATGAGTATATAGCTTACATTGTTTGGGTAAAAACGTTAAAGGATGATAAACTGGTCTTACTGAGTTTATCTGGTTTTACTGAGGTTCCCTGGACATTTTCTGACACAACAGAATGCTAAAAATGAATTTTATTTTTATGTACCTTTCTTATTTGTTTGCTTGTAAATTTTCTATGTTTTTCATGTAATTTCTGTCTTCAGGGATATGGTTCATCCATAAACATAATTTTACATTTTCTAATGAGATATTTATGTTCTGTTCTGCCATAAATGTAAGATTCACAGACACATTATCTGAACAGTAAGCAGTTCATTTTTTATTGGTAGAGCTTCACATTTGCTTGTTCATTGTTTCACAAAAGGTGTTGAGTTGATATCCATCAACGTTCAACGCCTTTGCTCTTTGATTAACGTTCAGATCTCTGCACACTTGATCTCTCGTTGCTTCTCCGGGTCAGTGGTGCTACACCCTGCAGCGATACGCACCATACAGGAAGCTCTGCAGTGTGTTTTGGCAGACTCTGGTGACAGCAGGAGGGCCTGTGTGAGATAGACAGGTTCTGATGTCCTTCAGCACAGGAAGGGAATGAGAGAGAGAGAGAGAGAGAGAGAGAGAAAAAAAGAGGATGGTGTGAAAGAACATGATGTTTGGTGGATGTGTGCCTGCAGTAGATCCAAAGGGATAGCTTTGTAGAACCGGAGACCTTTTGAGGCAACCGTGACATAGGAATTAAGCCTATAAATGGGGGTCAATCTTTTAAGAAGGCATACTATAAATTCATGACATCTATTTGGACCACTAAATTCTTAATATTGCTAGGGTTTTATTTCAGAGGCAAGGAGCATCTGTGTAGAAAAAGAGACTTTTTATTTGTGTGCATCTTTGATTTATGAGCTTGGAAGGTTGAAATCACCAGGGTTTTATGGGAACATGCTTCACAGCGTGTAAAGTCTATACCACACAGAAATGATAACACCTGGAACTTGTAAAGAACAGGAGGAACGCACAGAGTGAGATGACCGTCTACATTGTGCTCTAGGGTATATACTATGCTGCATTTGTAAATTCTCTGTATGTTGTGTTTGATAAATTATGCAGGTGGTGTCTGATATCAGCTTGTACCCTACAGGTTGATGAATGTGTGTGTTAGTATAGTGAGATATTTCAAAAAGTCTATTTAAATTAAAGTTGGATTATTATTTTAGGAGTTACATACAAGTAATTTTATTATTATTTGTATGTAACATTTGTTGTCTTGCAGAACATTTTCTTTTAGTGAACCTACTTTAATACTTCAGTTATTTCTTCATGAATGTAACACTGGGGAGCAGAATGTGTAATGTGATACATCCACTTTTCCTGTGATATATATTCACACTGTTTTTTCAATTTTTTGATAAGGTAATGAATTACTTCTTAAAAACGTATTGCTCATTCACTATACGCACTTCATAAGTTATGAGTGTGTGCCAACTGGTGGAGGGCAACAAAGAATATTTGTACTGTTAAAAATTAATTTGTCATACAGCAGGACCACTTTAAATGAACAAAAGACAAAAAGATGTTTAAAAGCTTATACCTTATTAATTCAGATAATATTAACCTGAAATCTTGATCTTGGATATGGTTAAACGCCAACTTAGTCCTGTACTAACTTTAGTATTCTTTGGGAGTACTATTGTTACTCTTATATAATGTTATTCTTATGAGATGTACAATCAAACATGTTTGACAATGAATGGTTTCATGATAATATAGTCAGTTTTAGTGATATGTTACAGGTCAGTGCAGAGGTGAGGGGTACAGAAAGGTTATACAATTGGTCCCTGTACATTCTGCCAGGAAGCAAAAGGTGTTGTATCCTGTCACAGTCACAGCAGACATAGACAGTGAGCCAATAATCATTTACTTCCTGTGACAAAAGGACCACCATAATGTGGAAAAGAACCGCTAGCTCAGGGGTGAGAGTCGGGTCATGACCCAAGAAGCGAGCAATCCTTTCCACACCCTGATTCATCAGATGTCTGACGCATACACTCACAAAATGTCTACTGTTAAATCTCTTTGGAAGCAAACTAGGCAATAACTTACCTTCTTATTCATTATGTATTTATATTTAAACTTTTACCCTGTGCAGTACTTGGGATTTTTGCTTATTTTGGATTAGTGGATTGCCATGTTGGACAAAGTAAATGACAGAGAGGACAGACAGAGATATAGAGCGAGACAGAGAGGATAACAGATGAGAAAGGAAGTCTTTAATATTTGCTATGTATTGCTATCTTTGTGCTGACAGCATTGCTATCATACCGTACTGATCAAACCATCCTGCCCACCACAAACCTCTGTGAACCGCAGTGGGGTGGTTGTCATGGACACTAAAGACAACTGCAGCAAACTGAGGGTTGGTCTTATGAATCTGGTCACATTGAGCTTACTCCTTATTGACCACAACCACATCAGCTTCCTCTTAAACTCATGGGTTTCTCAGTTTCACATGTTATGTTAGTGTTTGGATGTTTTTGGATCTGACGCAGTTTACAATGCGCTTGTGGTTCTACTTGTGTTATTGCTGTGTGCTAATTACATTATGATCCATTTATCAGTTTAGCGGTAAAAGCCATCATGTTATTATATTTATGGCTTTTGTAGTTATTGTTCTGAAATGTTATACTATGACAAAAACAATGAAAAATGTCTAATATAGCTGAAGAAAGTTTTATTTGGCATTTCATCCTATCATCAGTGCGAGTCTTTAATGTCATGTGCCAACTATAATCCATTGCATGCATTACCTAGTAACAGCTGGTGTTTCTGTAGATGTGGAGATGTGAGTCAATATTATTTTGAGGCTGCTGCATATTTCCTAGGATGCAAATATTTCAGTCATGGCTTTCTGGTCAATTTTCCATTCAAGCATTCCTGGTTGTGAACATAGATAAAGCTTTTACATTGAGAGCAGTGTAGAGTGTTAAAATCATCCCGTTTTGCCAGGTACTAGTGTTAAATCTGTGGTGTGCTGATCAACTGTTTGCATTTCTGGCATGTGACTCAGCGTTGTTTCCAAAGCTGTTCGGTTTATGAGGTGTTGCTCGTAAAGACCCAAATGGTATATTAACAATCATTTTCTTACACAGGCGTTGCGTGTGGTTTAGAAGCTAATCCAAAAGAAAACATGCATATAGAGGCCACATTCGACAGGAAAATACGATTTAAACATAGGACACTACCAAAAAGGTTGATTTGAGAGGGTTTGTTTAATGACACAGCTTCCCAAACGTTTTACTTTCACTCTTGAACCGCTAAAAATAATTTGAGCATATAATGTTTTATTGGACTTGTAAGCCCAATTTTAGAAAATGTATTTTCTAAAGTCCACTGAAGAACCCATATTTATGTTTATACAATACAATTATCATAAAATTCATAAAAAGTACAATTTTGTAAAAGTAGCTTTTAATTTAGCAATTAGCTAATTTCCTGTTTCTCGGTTGGTAGAGCATTGTGCAAAGACCAGTGTAAAGACTGTGCGCTTCATTCCCAGGGAACATACATAAGACTTAAAAAAAGTACGCCTTTAATACCCTGTAAGTCACTTTGAATATGTGTCTGCCAAATGTGTTAATGTAAATAATTATTTTGTACAATACGTGTTAGATGGAATGCATATATTAACATACACAATAGAGAACAAAGAAGTTATAGTATGAGAGAAGAAATAGGCTACACGTTTTAAATAAAAAGTTATCAAACATGTCACTCCTGATTTGTGAACTAAAACCATCAACTTTTTATCAACTCAAGACAGTTTACTTTAAAATAACTGAGCAGGACAAAGTATACAGGAACAGAAGCCAAAAAGGCTAGAGGAACACTGTTGACCTGTGTTGTCCTTATAAGGAGATGGGGGTATGTGGGATTGGCTGGAGGATTGGAGGCTCAGCGCTGTATTGGCTAGCAGTGTTAAAGTGACCCATTGGGAATAGAGCGGCTTTCCAAATATGGAAGAGAGTCCAGAACAGGCCATCTTAATGGAGAATCTGTTACTGGAAACTAGGAAGAAAAGAGGGAGTAAAATGAAAGTGGTTTAAGAGAAAACTGGTTAAGTAATTCAAAATTTTTCATGATGTTTTAGAGTTTTTGAGTGGGAGTTAATAAATGTTCTGTTCAATACAAGTAACACTCAAAGTTTTTAGTTCAAAACAAAACTGTGGTTATAATACGGCACTTGAAAATAAGTGAAAATAAGTGAGGGCTAATCCACAAATGCTTAAATATCCAACAACTTTAACATGAGATTAGTGTGATTTTCTGGAATTAGTCGTGGAATTAGTCAGTTCTGAATCTGTAGTAAGTTCATACAATAACTTATTATAGTTTTAGAATTATTTACATTACAGTGTAAAAAGATATTAAAATGATCTCACATATTGATAGTGTGACCGCAGCAAAACAAACAAAAGAATCTGGTAGAAATAACTATTTTGTTATTTCTAAACAATACTGTATGATGTTCTTTGTAGTGATTGACAAACAGGGATTTGCTTTTTACTGGCTGTTATGACTCACTGCTGAGGATTAGAATGAGTGTTAAATAGACTCCTTCCTCCCTGCCAGCTCTTGCTCATGGGGGCGACTCATCTGAACCCCTGACACAATTACACAAGCAAGCCAGGAGAAAAGCACAGAGAGATATAGAACAATTCTAAAAATAGATATTACACACCAGCACAGAAATGCTAACTGCACCCATACTCCCCATAGTCTTAAAATCAGATTGCACACACTATATTAGTGAGGACATCTCATAGACATCAATTGTTTTCATCCTATTCTAACGATATTTTCTGTATTTTTAAACCCTACCCCTAAACGTCACACAAACCTGTCGAGACACTGTTAGATTAAAATAAAACTAATCATTTGCTTGATTGATGAGAATTTTCTTTATTTTTTACTTTATTATTTTTTTTAGTTTACTAGTTTTTTGGAATGTGTCACTATACTTGTCAAGACATTAAAAAAATGGCCTCACAGCCAAAGTACAATCAAGCCTGTAGACACACACACAAATGCAGCAGAATGTAACTGTGGAAATGAACTGGGATGATAAAGAAAAAAGTCTTTTAGAACATTTTATCTACATCAGATTTAGAAATTACCCAAGAATTAACAGAAATCTGTGTATATAGAGCAAAGTATGCAAATCTATCTTAGTAAACAATCCAAGATTAAAGCAAATATTTTAGTTCAAATAAAAAGTTATAAGAACTCCTTATAGTTTATTAGTGATAAAAAAGATAATAATAATATAACATGATGACAAAGATGAGTTTTATAATCATTGTCTAAAAGTCATTCCGTTAAAATATTCTTTATATTATTTGTTTAATTTAAAATGCATAAAAATGTGAAATTTAGAACAATTTCAGTAACTCATTGTGTTTTTGTTTAGTTTACATGCCTTAGAGGATGTTTTCAAAACAAGCTCATATCATTTTCAAGAGAGAGATGTTATCTGATGTTTAGATTTGAAGGCCTAAACAACAGGGTAACCTGAGGCAGTCACATGGAGTTCTGCAAGTTCATTGGAATACTTACTGTACATTTTGGTATAGAGAATTTTTGATTTAGTGTTGTAAATATAAGTTACTACCTATCATTTACCTTTGCTGTCATTTTTTTTAATTATCTGTTATTACTTGAAATGCTAAGCACAGTGTAACTGGTTTAAACATGAAGTATAGTTTACAGTTAAAATATAGTCCCGTGAGGACTCGAATTGTGTAAGTTTTCAAATGGAAGGACTTTTATTTTGACAGGCATGTAGGCAGATTGTAGTCAGTGTGAGTCACAGAGTGCTGGATCTAGACGCCGCCGTCACTCAGCGCTTGTCTGTGCCTTCTAATATAAAAACGAGAGCACCTGACAGAGCGGCGCAGTCTTCTTGCATATACGCATGCACGCAGACACATCTATAAAGGATTACCCACATGCAACGGGAATAATTGTAACAAGGTGAAAAACAAGGTACAAACTTTTTAAACTTTCTGTAGAGTAACTTTTGTGGATAAATTGATCTTTTTAAACTAAGAAACCTTTGTCATCAATGCAATTTGGATGTTTAGTGATAACATGTTGAAATGTACCCGAATGAATGATCAGTTAAATAAGTAGTTTCTGTTGTTATTTTTTTATTGTATGTATTTTTAGGGTGACTTGTTTTACAACAAACATATAACTCGAATTAAAAATAAGTCGAATAAAGTTTAGGAACGTAGAGGAGAATAAAGGAAAAAAGGAAAAGTATTTTTTCATACTCCCCTGACATGATGAGTTCATGTAACAGAAATGTTTGATCCAGAGTAATTTTGCAAATAAGAATAATACAAACGGGATTTGTCAGAAAGAATGAAAGATAAAAGTACAGAAAGAACGAATGAGGCGGTCCGGATACTGTTAGTCAGCACAGTGCAGTAGGGCTCTGGCAAAGAAGTAGGTTATTCAAACTCAAACTACCAAAATATCTGGAAAATATGTTATGTTAGCGGCTTTGTCTTATGCACTTAGTTTAAAATGTTTGATGTATAGCACTTTAATATTGTGTATGGGTTGGCACTTAGCTTAAGGCAGAAGTACCTAATTGATGGTTTGCTTAGTGGAGTCTCGGTTCATGAAGGCCATTATACTAACTGTTATATTGCCAACATGACTGATTTGGGCTCTACCTCTTCTTTTTGCCCCATTTGCCTTGTTTAGGGCTGATTTTTGTTCTTACTCCTCCCTCTGTCTTTCTCTCTCAACTTTCCCTGCTGGTAATCCCATTTAATGGTGATGGGTGATGTCTTCTCGGCCAATCCTGAGAGGAATGTCTTCAGCTCACATTCCTACAATCCAGACATATACACACTTTGAGTGAGTGAGTGAGTGAGTGAGTAAGTGAGAGAGCGAGAGAGAGATGCAGTGAGACATTCTGTGTGAAAAGAAAACAGTCTGGTTTTATTTTATGCGCTGTGCATGCAATTAGAGGGAAAAGCAGTGGGGGAGGAGAGAGAGAGATGGTGAAAGAAACACGAATAATGGACTGTGCAGGTCAAGACGTTTAGACTACAGATAACTCGAGTGGAAAAGATAGAAACAACAGTGAATGGGGTGAAAATGGAACGCTGTAATGTTCAACACATTTGCTCTCATTACTGTGACTGAAGGTTCCATTCATGGCTCTCAAACAGGAGAGGGCAGGAGAGATGGAGAATTTAAGTCTGAGGAGGAGGCAATTCAAGACTGTGAGATTAGAAAATATAAAACGGGAGAGGGATAGGGGGTGGCAGGCATGAAAGTGAGAGTGTGGGAGCTGGAGAAGAGAATGAGACTTTTTTTTTTATTTTGGCCTGACATCTTTATGGAAAGTTGGACATTTCCTCTGCAAATCTGGTGGGGAGTGTGGAGCGCATAGAGTCGTTTGGCTTGGGCGGGAGCCGCATTGTGAGATCAGATCTGGGTCAAGCAGCCCCAAAGCAGGAACACACTTTACCAATGGTTGTAATCAGAGAAGGGGCTCAAACCAGCATTTCCAGACCCTTTATGTGTACAGAGATGTAATAGAGGTGGTTCACCATAGTTGCTGGAATTTATTTGTGGGGTCAACAAGTTTAACTTTTTGTCCTCTTTATTTTAGCTATGACCATGTTTGTGGTGGCGCTTTAAATATTGTGCTGATGTGCTTTAGCCGTTACAGTTTCCACAGTCAGACCATCCTGAAAAAGTGTCTAAATTTTTCTCTGTCAGAGCAACGGCACTGTAGCTGTGCACATGCAGACTGACATGTTTGCTGTTGTGTCATTAACTGTGTTGTGATTGTCTTGCACCATGAGTGTTGCATTTTTAAGATAAAAATACAAAACGTGAACATGTCGTTCCACAAAGTACCTTCAACATCAAATTGAATCTTTCTGTTTCACTATAAAAGGTAAGAAAGAAATTGTTCTTTTAGGAACCTGACTAAATTTTTTGGGGAGAACAAAAACGGTTCTTCTGTGGCAATGTTGTGAAGAACCTTTTTAAAACTTTAGTGGTGTAACTTGAAACACGTGTAATTATTAAGAGCTTTCTTAGTTGATCAATTAGTTGCAACCCACAAGCAACTCACGACTGAAAACTGTTCTTTAGAACATTTTGAGATCCTCCCTATGTTCTCTATTGACCCCAGAATTTCAGAGGCCAAAATTGGAAAACTTCTAAAAATCTTGTTCAAAGTAACATGGCAAGAATCCAGCTGATTTAATGCATGGTGGTGGCTGTGCTGGCAGGAGAATGTGTCCGGTTCGGCTTTTTCAGTGATTGACAGTACTGCTATTACATTCAGACCTAATGGAAGGATCAGATGCAGTATCTTGCTCTCATTCTTTATACTGTGGCATGAATAGACTGCGTCTCGAAGGGTGTGTGTATATATGTGCGTCTGCTGGAAATGAGACGCTAGTCTGATCCCACAGTTGGCCGGGATACTTTTTGTTGCAGGCTAAGAACTCTGCAGCTCTGTAGGGCTGGAGTCTGTGCTGATTGCAGTTATACAGGCTTACTGTTTCAATTACAGTAATGTGATGGTGTGTAGAATGTGTATTTGGATATGATTTAGAAGAAAGGGAATTGGGCTGGCAGGGTTTGGGTGTGGTTGTATTTTAGATTTGAATGTGAATAAGAAAAATCTCTACTACAAAGTTGCATGTGTAAGGAGCAGCAGATTCAGCAAATATATAGGCCATATAACTACCATTTTATTTCACAGAAAAATCATATTTCTCACAAATGCATGCTAACAGTCACTAAATGTATTAACATCAGTGCACCAACAACAATCGGATCGACCTCTAATACAAATCATTGTGTTCTTTGCATAAATAGCAGACGCCACAGACTGCCAGCTTGCTAAATAACTGTGTAGTCAACAAATCTGCAAGTCATGTACAGTGTGTCTAGACATTTGAACAGGATTAATCTAAAGAGTCAGTCATGTTTTAACATTAAATCAAATATTGAATTGTCTGATTAATTATGATTCATCATCAGTAAAAGAGCATGCTGATGCAATAATGATGTCACAAAGGGTGTGGTGAGCAGACTAAATCAGGTGTCCTATGCAAATGGAGTGTATGTGTATGTTTATATGGAACTTGTGTATCTCAGTCTAATCCATCAAGCTCCTTCGTCTCAGTTTGTGTACATTGTTGGATAAACATATTTAGCTCAATAGTGCAGTGTCACGTCCCAAGTTAAGTAGGTTTTGTTACCACAGTAGCAAAAAACATTTGTGTTTGTTTTGGCCATGTGACTTCAGTTCAGCTCAGCTGTTTGGAGATAAATTTTTAATATTTGACTTGCCTTTGTTCTTTCACAGCCTAATACAAACAGAAAAAAACTGTATTACATACAGTGTAGTTTTACCAACCACTTTTACATGACACAAACCAATTTTGGGAGAAGACTGCAAAACTTTTTTGTTCAATTTTAATCATTATTTATTTTTTTTTTTTTTTAAACAGACACATGCATACATGATGCAGAAGCTGCTCTGTAAACACAAGGAGCCCTCTAATTATCAAGTGTTTAAACTCAACAACTTCCTGTCCTCTTGAAACTGCTTCCTGTGATTGCAGCTGCTTTGAAAGTTGAGTTCACAATTGTGACTCCACACACGCACACAGAGACAAATTCCTACACAGCACACAGTTTAACTCTGAAATCATGCATTAGTCCCCAATGCACGATAATGATGCGTACCTGCAGGTTTATATTCAACAGTTATTTGTGTCTGGTGGAACAGTGTGTAAACACGGCCTAAAACACTGATCTGAGGTATTTAATTAAAGGGGTAGACAAGACTTTAATGTGAGAGGAAGAAATGTAGTAGATGAAAGGAAATACTAAAAGAACGGAATTAAAGAATGAGAGGTACGTGAGATAAACAGGCTTTTGCCTCACAGCCTTGTTTTCGTTTGCATCAAATTAAATGTGCCGTAACTAAGATCGACTGACCTGACTTCCTGGTTCAGTGACATTTAAATTAGTTCTGCATGACGGGTTACGCTCTACATAACAGTAGGTGATTGGTTGACTAATTAACCAATCCCCACATTTTATTTTGTTCCTAAAGGGCATGTTTGTAAAAGCTGCCTTATGCTGCAATTACCACAGTTTACAAATGTCACGACCTTATGCTAATGAGTGTGTTTATGATTTCATGTCACAGTTGTGTTTCAATGGTACAACAAAATTGCAGCATGTACTTTATTTGCTATGGGTTCCGCATGCACGCCCTTGTAGACTCTTTAGTGAGGAAGGAAACAAGAACATTTTGGCTTAATGTCTGTATGATTTTGATACAGCATAACAGGCTTCAGTGGAAGATAACAAGTGTGCAGTGGTGAGCAAAACAGAGAAAGAAGACTAAGAGAAAATCAATAATAGGAATAAGAGAAGATGAAGAAAGGGCAAATGGGGTTGAACAGAGTAGATTCCTAGAGTTCTGTGGGTAAGTTGGATTTTGAAGTGATCTTTTGGCGTGACTAGTGTACAATTTATTTGTTTACTGCTTTGACTTTCTTTGCCACAAGATTCCAGGAATAAGGGTTTATTAAGGCAAGCAGCAAAAATCATATCAAAGCATGAAATTCGATTTACAAACCCAAACCACACTAAATGAGAGTTGTTTGAGAAAGTCTCTTGATATCTTGCCAATGCTTACATTATTACCATAGCAACCAATGTACAGTAGCTACATCAGATATTAACCACACTCTCTGAACACATTGATATAGGACAGTCAGTTTCATAGATTGCATTCCTAAAAGAAATCAGAATTTTGTGCTGTGTGAAAAAAATCCCAGTTTGTTTAAGCTGGGCTGTTTAGGGGAGCTGTAATTTTGGACAATTTCTGAAATCAGCTAAACAGTTTATGATTTAAAACAGATGACTTTGACAATTTTGTATGTGTGCGAGCTTTATGCAAGGTCAAACATTTCTCAGGGGTTCCAGTAAAACAGTAGGAGCTGCATTTTGTGTACTACGTTTTGTAGACATGTACCTAAATTAGACAGGAATGTGTGTAAGTTCAGGAAATTAAAGCATATGCTTTGTGTCTGTGTGAGCAGAACATTTAGCTGGTGAAGGCTGGTGTTATTTAAGCCAATCTGTATTTCAGCATATGATAACTGATTATGTGAGTACCTTCTGACAACCCCCCATCAATTTAGTTTTAGAATTTCACAAACACGAAAGGAAAAATAAGCAGAGAAACCGGCAACGGCTATTTTTAGAAAATGGGTCTGTGATTGTACATTGTGATATTTCATGAATGCTGGAAACTATTAGGTGAGATATTAAAGCAATGGCTGGAGAGGGATTTTTTTTGGAGGGACAAATGCCAGACCTCCTCCAACCGTTAACCAGCAGCTTTTATTCAGAAGAGAAAGAAAAAAAGAGGATGGAAGAAGAGAGCAGACTGAAATTCTTGTTCCTTCTGAGATAAAAATGCGGTAACGAGAGCAAGATTGAAATTCTTGTTTGAAAAGAAATGAGGAGACAGAATTTAGGGATTGTAGGAACGTATTTTGAAGGAGAAGTGATTCTGATCACTGCTGCTTCAGACTCAGAACAGAGCCAAAAAAGGAATGAAAGCACAGCAGCACAAGTGCTTGAGTCCAAGAGCCTTTCACCAGCTGCCAAAATATTCCTGTAAAAGTGCTCCGCTGATGGAGTCTCCAACACACGGCGGTGCAGATGTTGAGGAGGAAAAGATGATGGTCATTTTTTTATTTGATGTGGTGCAAACCTCCGCCTGTGTCTCTAAACCAAACCCGTATTATTTAAACTAGTGATTCCTTTTCAAAGGCTCTTCAGAAGCTTCTTAAACAGCCTTCTGTTTTCGTTTTGTCTGACCCTTCAACCATAAAAATTAAAATATATGCATTATGATTTTTTTTCTTAAAATCATACTAAAACTGTAAGAAAAGACTGATTTAGGTGTTAGTGTTCATTAATGAATGTTAAACTTGTGCTCTAGATTTTGTTACAACTTGTGTACAACAACGTTTGTTAAAACAAAGTGTGACTGACGCACTAGGGATTCTCCTATTTTCTCTATTTCTTAACCCGAAATCCAAGCATTTCTCAACTCGCTAAAAGTCAAGTTAAGGGAAAGCTTCTACCTCATCCATTTAAACAAAACATGAAGAGAAAGAGGGAAAATACAGTGACTCATTACTCAACATCTGGAAATAATTAGGTTAAACAGGGTTTAGGATGTGACAGGTCTAGAGCCTCCAAACCCACACAGATATTACACAGATTAAACTTAGTTTCAGGAGATTCTTTGCATTTTTCTGCCAGTCGCTCTCTGTAAAGTAAAGCCACGGTGGTTTATCACTATAGCTGTGCTGTACAGAGTAAATTCTCTCTGTTAACAAGCTTATACTTGTAGGTAATGCACTGTAGTAAAAGTACAGTACAGTAAAAATTACAGTAAAAGGCATCGGACATGTCTAATTCCCCAAAAACTAGGAAGTACAAGTGGGGGGGTCGTTATGCAAAAAAAGAGAAAGTTATTGTGTTTTGTGCACATCAAGACTTCCAAACCAAAGACTGAAAGGTTTTTCAGATGATGGCAATCTGAGTGTGGGCTGCAAACATCTGATGTTCAGCAAAGAAAAGGACAGTGTGGACGTCACTCATGTGTGTGTGTGTGTGTGGGGAGAGAAACCATGACATCAGGCCACACACACACGACAGTACTCAACCATAAACCCACACCCATATTAATAAGACACAACTCTCTCACTCTCTCTTTCTCTCCCTCTCTCTCTCTCTCTCTCTCTCTCTCTCTCTCTCTGTTTACATGCTGCTGACTTTGTAATTTAAACTTTACCCAAGATAGCATATCACTCTTTTCAGCAGGTTTTATTTTCCTTCCCAGAAACTCCACACAAATCCACATATACAGTACAGTATATGCATTCATAGAAGTCCTTCTAAGAAACATGTTATGTATACACTAGCCACTGAATTAAATTTTTCTTGTGTGATGGGACATGTGATGTATTTTTTGATGATGAACATCTGATTTTCCACCCCTAATAGGGCTGTTATGACATTATCCGCTACGCTCTGTGTGTGCCTGTTGTGGTTGTTTTATTTCATGTTGTGCAGCTGCACAGTTAGGTCCTGTTAACTGTCAGTCTTTTACAGCATGATGGGTATATATGTATTCATAAACAGTTGGTGATTCTAAGCAGTGCTCTGTTTGAATTTTTCACTACAGAAACGCAGCACAGCTGAAGCAGCTTCAAGATCAGATCCTTCTAGAGCAGCAGCAACAGCTAAAGCAGGAGGTTCCTCCTCCTCAGCAACCTTCACAGGAAGTCCCGCCTCCATCTCCGCCTCTCCCACCTCCTCCCTCCTTCCAGGAGCTGGAGAGCAGCACCATGCAAACGAGCACCTTCAACTATGCCCGACCCAAGCAGTTCATTGCTGCTCAGAGCCCCACGACAAGCGGGGGGCCAATTGGATACAGTACCCAGTCCTCTAACTCTTCAGGCTCCAGCCTGACCTTCCCATTATCCCCCACAACGACCCACAAGCCCTTTAGCCGCATTGCTCTTCCACCCTTTCAACAGCAGCCTTTACTGACTAAAGGAAGCAGCGTGGAGTCTCCTAGTTCTCCTTCTTTCCCTCCACCCCCTCCACCGTTCCTCAGCTCCAGCAATCTCTCTTCTCCTTCTGGCTTGACACAAGACTTCCCTCCACCTCCTCCACCACCACCCCCACCTGTCACATCTAGCCCCACCCGCTCAAATAACTCCTCCCCCTTCACCTCCACTCCCTCTTCACCAGCTGGATTTCTGGTATCGGTTCTTCCAGCCACACCTCCACCGCCAGTGAATGCGCTGGGGCTGCCCAAGGGTAACGGCACAGTGTAAGTACCCACAATCCTCTGCTATAAAACATGTACTCACCCCAGTGTTTTTCCAAACAGTGTTTTTGTTGTTTATTTTGCGAAGCACAAAATGAAATGAAGGCATATTCCTTATCAATGAGCTAATTCTTGTATCAAGAGCTTCTTCAAGATTAAGACCCCCATTAAATTTACACAGCCATGTTTTGATGTGCTCTCCTCACAGTATAGAGCTTTATCCAAGAGCTCTAGACCACTGTGAAGGATATACAGAGTGAACTCTTATGTAACTCTTATACTAATGAGTCATTTGGAGGGCAGCCCTTGTTTTCCTGTTACAGTGAGAAAGATGATATGTTTGCATTTTTACATGTCATGTTTATGGAGACACAGTGAGAGCTAAAGTACTTTGAGAGTCAGACATATGTACATTAGAATAAGAAAACGTCTTTAAAGCACATAAGGTAATCTGAGAATGAGTAAACCTTTACTGATTGGTCACGAGTCAAAGATTGAGACCTATCATGATGCTAGTGTGGTCTGTTGATAAAACATGAGCTTACAACTCATTCATCCATCAGAGAAAGAGAGACAGAGTTTCCCTGATTCAAACCTGCTGCTGATATCCTATAGCTCTTCATCTCTATTATCTCCCACTAGTTCATGTCCGACCTCCCCTCAAATCTCACTCCTTTCCTGGCATTCCAGAGTCTAAGGGGGAAAGATAAGAGACTGTGGAATTCTAAAACATACACACAGATAAAAACAGATTCTAAAAATTATTCTCACATCCAAATGAATATGCAATAATATTTTTCCACATTACTCTCGGAAATGTATAAAGACAGGGTTGTTATGTGTGTTTATTCCTAACTTTCACAAGCTTTCTGAGGAGATTTGATGAGCAGGTAAATATTAGGCTTTGTGGTTGTCAAAAAGTTTATTATATTATTTATTATTTATTAGTTTATTTATTAGCATCTGGCCTTGTGATCGATCAGTCAAAGCGGTTTCAGTTTTTTCTGCGTTTGAAATCATTCAAAATATTGTTACAAATAAATAATTTTAGTTTGTCAATCAGCATTTCTATGCACTGGTAAAGCTATGACATGCTAGAGAAACTAGAGATTTCATTAAAGCATCTGTCTTTTAGCACCTGCTTTATCAAACACAGCTACTGGTTCTAAACAAAGGAATAGCAAGTATGTTGTTTAAAAAAAGTTCTTATTTTATGGATGTGCTTTAACAGGGCACTGCCACGCAAGACCACGCCTCGTACACCTCGCATCATTTCTGATTCTGAGATCCAGGGCTCCAAAGATGCAGTCATACAAGACTTGGAGAGAAAACTACGTTTCAAAGAGGAGCGACTCAGCAATGGGCAGCAGGTTTGTGATCGTATGTGTGTGAGTGAAACAATGTTTGAATTACTAATAAATTGTACATTTGTAGTAGATAATTAATACTTACTACATAGTTGTGTACTAATAGAAGAATCACATTAATATAAAGATTAATATATGATTCATTTTAAAATTAATTTGGCAAAGTATGGCTAATAAACGGAGAAAGTTGCCCCCCACTGCTACTTTAGTTACTGTGGATGTGTACCCACAATGCCCAGCAAAACCCACCATACATTCAACTAATAGTTCTCAATTCATTATTACAAGCATGCAAATAACCTAAATGCTCTTGCGTGTGTTCTCACACACTAACCCAGGCTCTGACAGATTAATCCTGCTTGCTTCCAGAGGTTAACCTATGAGGAGAAGATGGCCCGTAGGCTGCTGGGTGCTGACAATGCTGCAACAGTGTTTAACACACAACAGGTGGAGGAGGAGCCAGTTACACAGGTATACACATCAATGCATTCACACACGCACAAATGAGCACACGCATAATCACAAGCGCATCCCCATACAACATCCCCACTGTCACATAGTAAAAATAAAATTACAGGGAAATGACTGGCGCATTAAGTGTTGCAATAAACAAAATGCAATAATTTACACATCGGTGTACATGCTTTTTTCAGAACTATACTGCTTGTATTGCTAACCTTTTGGGAATAATTTAGAGCATTGCGTTTTGCCTGCGTGCTTGTAAATGACATTTTAATTCAGCTAATAGCTCTGAGCTCCTGCATGTGCTCGCAAATATGCATTTAGTAGGTGTTAAATTGGTGTCATTTTAGCAATAAGTGTGTCGAGGCGGCATTTTGGAGGCGTTTCAAAAGGTATGTTCATGAATGCAGTATTAGAAGCCCAAAACAAACATACACAGATACAATACAAGTAATTTGTAACCGTACATTTGTGCAGTAGGTGTGTAAGATAAACACGGGATGTGACATCATCAAACAAATCTCCCTTTCCCCCCGCCTGTTTTCTGATCTCTTTACAGGAAGGGAATTCGGCTGACTCAGACTCTGTCCCTCAAAAGGTTGTTCATACTCATCCTGTCTGATAAAACCACAACACAACAGCAGCATTCATGTCTGTCATTATGAAACTCTGCTTCAGCCTTCTAAGTTTGTCTCATCACTTTTTACCTTTAGTTCACCCTTTAAGACAAGACATCCAGTTTTGTTTTAATGCTTACATTCTCTCTATCGCTTACCTCTCTGTGTGTGGTCGTGTTGTCATCCCCATGTTTGGCCAATCACCACTGTATGTGGTTGTCTGTGTACTTAAACACCAAAGAGAATACAGTGCATTGCTGGTGTTTACAATACATTTGGGTCCTGATTCAAAACTGTGATGAAATCCTTTACAGTGACATGCTTTTATTTTTTCACAAATTAAAAAAATTATTGTAATCTCTGGGAGGAACATACAGGAGCGGTTGCGCTCAAACTTTCAGATGAAATTAAATGCATGCTAAACGTGTAAGGTTTAATGATAATAATGCAAATAATAATAATAATTAATAATGATAATAAAATGATAATAAATCCAAATACTGGACCCTGATTTGAAGTGGAGGTATAGGGAATCGCTTCTTTAAAACAGTACCAAAGTCAATGGTACAGTTTTATGTAATTGACCACTGAACGCAGCAATTGACCAGTCAGAAGCATTACAGATAGATGTGTAATACTTTAGATTAATCTATGAAAAACAATGTAACAAATTCAGCATGTGCCTTCCCATTGGTCATTGAATAAGAGGTTGACCAGGCATTGGACAAAGCATGTGTCTGCTTCACACATTTCCTGCCCTTGAGTGGAGATACTAAAATGCACATGCTTCTCTTCCTCTGATCTGTGAAAAGTGGATATGCTGTTAATGTCGTGTCATAAATGTAAAGTGTGCTTAGCGCTCAACACGTTCTTGAGCAAATAGTGATTATCTGTGTGTGTTTACATTGGTAACGTGCACGTGTGTGCTTTTGAATGGGTGTAACTGTATGTGCAGTAGAACTAAATGGAGAATGTGCGTCTGCTTGTGTAGTTGGGGTAGTGTGTGTTTTTTTCTGCAGTTTAAATCTGTGATTATTGTTACGAGGGCACACCATTCCCCAGATGTTACTTATACCTGCACAGAGTGAAATAAAATGGAAAAATATGAGCGATGATAAAATGAAAAAGGGCACAACAGAAGACTACAAAAAGAGTAGAAGAAACAGCAAAACGAATGAAATAAGAGACTAAATAAATCATTAGACACAGTCATGAGAGGAAGACAGAGAGAGAATATACCTTAAGATTATAACTGAAGTGATTAAAGTCACACAATTAAATGTCACACAGATAATTTCTGCACCAGCTGCAGCACTAAACAGAACAGCAGAAATGAACAGCAAAAATGTTTTAACATTTCCTTGGCTGTCATCGGTCAGTCAAACATTCCACCCCAAATTTATGTCTGGCTGGTGCAGATGAAAAAAAGTGCGGGCTGACTTTTCTGAATACTGTAAATAGAGAGGCTCTATGAGTGGTTTACTTATAATTGTTGTTGTATAGTATAGGGCTAGGGGAGGGCATTTTAATATTAAAGTAATTACACAAGTTAAAGTTTTTGTGTGTCTTTTTATGTCTGCCCTTTTTTCTGATTTCACTGTCAAGATTGTTGTACCCAGCATTTACTGTAGCCTTAACCTCCACTTCCTGTGTTTGTGTGACAGGAGTATAAAGTGTCCAGCTTTGAGCAGCGGCTTATCAGCGAGATTGAGTTCCGCCTGGAGCGCTCGCCTGTCGAAGAATCAGACGAAGATGTAGAGCATGATGAAGACGCACTGGGAGAGAGTGTTGCACCGTTCTTCGATCAGAAGCTAAAGCACTACAAGGTCTTTGAAGGCATGCCTGTGACCTTCAGCTGCAAGGTCATTGGAGACCCAAAGCCAAAGGTCAGAGGTCATCATACTTGCAATCTATTCACCATGTTACACTCATGCTTTAATGTCATTTGGTTAAAAAATTGTGTACAAGAAAATGTACACAATTTCAAATTGCAAATATCAGCAGCTTGTTATGAGCAGCTTGGTACATGTAATTACTTAAACTTCAATTTCTTGGCAGCTTACACTCCAGATACAAAATTATGACCCCTGCATATTAATGTACTGTACTACAAATTCTGTTAACTTCTGATATGTAATGTTTAAATTCACAATTAATAAGATTAAGAACATTATAATTACAGAGCTGTACTGTAGAATTACCAAAGAGGCAAATTCCTGCATGTTGTAATACTGGTTGTCCAAACCACTGGTCATATATGTTATTGTATTATGTTTTAAATAAAGTAATATCTTCCAGTATTAGAATTAGAATTAGAATTAGAATTGGTTATGATTGTCAGTAGTTGTTTCTGTGATTCTGAGCATTCCATGTGGTTATATTGTGCTAGAGATATACTAGTGGTTCATGATATGTTCGTGTTTGTTTTACAGTTAAAGTACAGTGGCGCTTGCAAGAAACATGTTTGTTATAATAAGGGTTCAATAAAAATGAGACTGATGGGGTTGATGGTAGTTTATTATCTGTGGCTTCAAGCTGGTTTATCAGCCTTGGTTCTGAGATTCCTGTTATGTATCTTCCTGCTTCCTCAGTACAATAACTGTGATGACAGAAGTCTTTACAAAAAAACAGAACAAAGAGAAAGACGAACCGAAAGAAGCTTTGGAGTATTTGAAAAACATGTTGTGTAATAGTGTTTATATCTTTGTGTGTTTGTAGGTGTACTGGTTTAAGGATGGAAAGCAGATATCGAAGCGCAGTGAGCACTACCGTATCAGCCGTGAGCCTGATGGCACATGCTACCTGCACACGGCTGCTGCCTCGCTAGATGATGATGGAAACTACACCATTATGGCAGGCAACCCAGCGGTAAGACACACACACACTGGGCCCAAGCAGAAATCCTGAAGCTTTCTTAATAGAATGCACAAGAGAAAATTGATTGATTTGGTTTATCCTAGAACATAAATGCTTTTAAAAGACTTTTGTTTTGTCTGATCTTACATACCCTCAATTGGCTAGTTGGCTTGACCGATGTTTGTGATTGACAGAGATAAACATCAACAGTCAGAAATTATTACATGCTTCAGAAGGGTCATGATTCACTCATACCAACATATTCCGAAATGTTCCAGATCTGTTCAATGAATCACACAGTCAGACTGACCAATCAATAACATGCAATGACAAACCAGACTTCTGTGTAGTCACCCAGGTTCATGAGATTCTCTTTGTGTGTGCTTGATTGGCATGACAAATATTTGTACATTCATATTGGCAAAGCTCAGTTACATACAAATAGAATGGGTCGAGAAAACAATGCAATTCTGCAAATTCTACATATATAAAGTACTTTCTCAGTTTATCTCAGCAACTCTCCATTTGTAACTTTGATTATAAACAGTTCATTTTGTTTTTAACTTAAATAAATACTTTATTATTACCCCAAATGAAATAAATAAAGGGTTTCTTTCTGTTCTGCTCTCTTAGGGTAGAGTGAGCTGTACTGGAAGGATGATGGTCCAGGCTGTGAACCAAAGGGGGAGAAGTCAGCGTTCCACACCTGGACACATCCGCAGGTAAGCAAATAGTAGTATTGTGTAGTATTTTGGTCCAGAATGAGGTTAGCTTAATGTCTGTGGCTCTGAGGAAAATACTGTAATCTGTTCTCAAACCTGTTGAATTGAATGTAGATTATTATCAACTGCCAACGACTTGAGTTGCATTATGGGATTAGCACTGAAAGAGGGCGTGTCCCATGTAAAAGACACCTGTATGTTTTGGGCAGTCATATACGGATCGTTTAGCAAAGACTGTTTTTTTTAACAAAAGTCTTTTGTGAAGAATAGAATGTGTGTGTGATAATGGTTTTCAAAGGGTGGGGTTTCCTTTGGATAAGATGTAATATTATATGTGTCCTTTCTGGCCTTTGAGTTCTTTATATACAGTATTTGATTGACAGGGTCAATAGTCTCTAAAAGGTATCGCACAGTGTGCCAGTTTGTCATTCATGACATGTATTTAAGATTCAGAAACAGATTCTACACAAAAAAGTAACATGAACTACTTATAATCAGACCACTAAACAAACCAGGCTTTGAGGGTCAAATAAGCCTGTGTGCGGTTCAGAGTGCCTAGTGTGAGTACACCCTAAGTTCACTTAGGAACAATGAGCATTACACTTTAGTTTAGAAACAGCAGTTTGTCAACTGTGACTTGAGGTGTTAATATAATATGTAAACAGCAACCTGTCTTGTATGATAGTAGCTGGCTGGTAATACTTACTCTTTCTCCCAGACCCCGCTCAAGGTCCAGAGACAGTGGTGATGAGAATGAGAACATTCAGGAACGTCACTTCCGGCCTCACTTCCTACAAGCCCCTGGTGACCTTATTGTGCAGGAGGGCAAACTCTGTCGCATGGACTGCAAGGTGATGTCACCACTGTCACATTTACTGTAACTTAAGTTCTGATGTCAGCTGTTTTGCCATATAGCTTATGAGTATCATTTCATTTTCAAAAGTAAGTATTTTTGACTAAAATGTGATTCTGTTCTTAGGTCTTATCTGTGGTGTTTTGCATATTAGTTTTCTTGCCCAATCTGACAGCATGAAAAATATAGACTTAAAATAAAACTTCAGATAAAGTTGAAGCAGCATATTTCATCACTTATAGATGATGAATGACATTCTGTAAAAAGCTGGAATTATTTTCTCAGCTTTTATCTCGGTCCTATGTTATTAAGTTTTCTTTCTCCAAGATCTGTTTTTTAATTGGCTTGCCGCTGTCTTTAACAGAAATCCCTGTCTGTCTTCCAGTCACTTGTCTACACCATCTTAGGGGCCATTTACATAACACCATTTCTTACTAAAACAGAAAACCTTTTATTTATTTTGAGGTCCTGAAAATGCAAACTTTTGAAAACAATACTGTTCTCGCCCCATGTAAACTACAAAAGTGTGAATTCGTGAAAACGATTCAATTGCATGTATATTACGTGTATATTATCTAGTGACATCACCATCTACTGACCTGGCATGCATTATTTAGCATTTTAGTCATTTTTGAGGATCCATGTGACCAGGGATCGTTTTGATGTCATTAGTACTCGGAAAACACAAAGGAAATATTTTTAATACATTGTTTAAATCACTTTGAATTCAGTCTTTTACCTGATTAATTTCTCTCTCTCCTGTTACTCTTTATCTACATTCTGGTTTAGTGCTGCTGTCCATGTCTATCTATAAAACTTCAGTATGAAACAGAGTCCAATTAAAGGCCCATTGTGATGGTGAGGGATTCATGTTATGTAAAAAGGCCTCGATCAGTAACACACACATGCGCTAAGCCCTTAATGTCAGTGGTATTTCTAGCTGATTTATTTCCACTGGCTTTGAGGTTTTTTAAACTTTCCAAACCAAAAATGCCCTTAGCTGTAGAAAGTTCAGAAGGTCTAAAATCAAAGGATGTAATCAGTGTTTTTTTTAATCCTTTTTCCATTTTCATATGCTTTTTCACTTACATAGACATTAGGGATGAAAAAAGTCACAGACACGCATAAGTTGGCTGTTGCGCACACAGGAAATATTGACACTCAGGGGAGCAGCACTTGAACAGAGAGCTCTCAAACATGAACATTCTCCGGAACATCACAACAAACACGGATAGATAAACAAGCGTTGTAAACATCTCAATCCACCAGTCCCGGCCCCTACGTATAAACAAGCCGTGCTCAAACACAAACAAGCAGGAAGGCTTATTCACTGGTGGTCTGTTGCTGGCACACCTCCGGGTGGGGCAGGTGTTGTGTTTCTCAGGAATGTGAGAGTTGTTAAAAACAGAGCCTGGGCATTGTAAACAGACCTATTTCTCATATCAACCACATGCATACAGCTCCAGACAGACTGATACACACTAGAATTATACTGGGATAGAATAGTTGTGTAAAATAGTATTGCATGCTAATGTATTGCAGCTTAGAATACATTATAATCAAATAAATGTATTATTTACCATGCTGAAAACATTTGATTCGCATTCACAGTCTTTTTAATTGCTTGACATCTGTTGTCCTTTAGGTAAGTGGTTTACCAACACCTGACCTTATCTGGCAGCTGAATGGCCAGACCATCCGTCCAGACTCTTCCCATAAGATGCTGGTGAGGGAGAACGGGGTTCACTCATTGGTCATTGAGCCTGTCACTAGCAGAGATGCTGGTGTGTACACATGCATTGCCAGCAACAGGGCTGGGCAGAACTCTTTCAACCTAGAGCTAATTGTTGCAGGTATATACACACAAACACACACACAACTGTATATACATTTTAAACAGGAATCATAAACCCTGTTTAGAATATTTAGTTATTTATATTCACATAACATCTTCATGTTTTTTTAGCCAAAGAGATGCATAAGGCCCCATGTTTCATTGAGAAGCTCCAGAACACAAGCGTCGCTGAGGGTCACCCTGTGCGTTTGGAGTGTCGTGTGTCTGGTGTTCCATTCCCACAGATATTCTGGAAGAAAGAAAATGAGTCCTTCACTTACAACACAGACAGGATAAGGTACAACATCTCAGCCAATCATAGTCTCCCTATGGCCATTCCACCAACCAAATAAAAGATCCTGTTTATTAATAGATCCATTCACAGATCAGTTACTTTTCATATTAAGGAGTAATTTGCTCACCTTTTAAATGTTATTGACAAGCTTTTCCATTGACACACTTTTAAAACTCGCTCACTTTGTGTTCACTATGTGCCTATATATGGCTGCTAGAGCAAAGCTACTGTTTAAACTGCTGTGTTTACACAGAATGCCAACAGGCCTTATAAAAGAAACATATACAATAACATTACCACACCCGTCTATACCACCTCAGAAAGTTGAGAGCAATTACCCACGTAGTGTAAAATTTGCAATAACTCTTTTTATGAATGCGGTTCATTTATGTGGATTTAAATCAAAGGAAGATTTTTATGTAAGTTTGAATGTTCAACTGTGGTTGTTTGTCATGAACGCCCCTGATCTAATAAAAATCCTGTACAATTTTGTTACTTACTCATTCTAATTGACGTTATATTTTGTTTTCCCAGCATGCACCAGGATAATTTTGGTTACCTCTGTATGATCATCCAGCCAGCTCTAAAGGAAGATGCAGGCTGGTACACGGTTTCAGCTAAGAACGAAGCTGGTATCATCTCCAGTACAGCACGCCTCGATGTACACAGTAAGTCAAACGCAGTAAACAGAAAACCTTTTATTAAATGTTTGTAACAATGCTAAGTATATCTGGGACAACAGGTTATGGTTGGTAAAGATCCACATTAGAAATAAAGCAGATATAAGTGGTTTATCTGATCAACGTGTCATGTTCTTGCATAAGTTGCCTGAGACAAAGAACAAATCTGTATTTAATGTGTCTAATAAAAGCATATTCCACCCAATTCCGTCTAATATGCATTTCGCCCAATGGTGTTACCATAGCAGACGTCTTAGTCAATGTTGTGTTTGCCATCAACAATAAGGATGCATTACCTAATGTTAAACCAGCACTGTTCTGGCAGCATGTGTACTGGAAATTTATGAAAGTGTAGTTTAATACTAAATGTTATAATCTGTCATACAATGACATGTCTGGAATAAAATGAAACATGTGGTCATCATTTGTATGTTGTTATGATTTGATACTTTTCTATCCATACTAAAAATCTGCCATGATACAAACAGACAGTAGGTAGCTCTTTGCATTATAAAGTTGGATATCATGTAATGTAAGTGTAATGTAATCCAATAACTGAAATATACATTAAATCTGTCATGTATAACTGTCATGTATAAGCAGGAAAGAGAGAGTCATAGAATCACTATTTATTAATGACATATTAGTTATGAAAAATAATAACTTTATAATAAGGTTTCATTTGTTGACATTAGTTAATTCCATTAATTAACATGAACTAACATTGAATAATACTTTTACAGCATTTATTAATCTTTGTGAATTTTTATTAATCCGTTCTAACATTATTTATTCCACAAAGAACTAACATGAATGAACAATTAACAATTGTATTCACAACTGTAAGAATATATTGTTCATATATTCAATATATAGACAACGTATAGTCAAAATATTGCCATATTGTTAGTTCGTATTAGCTAATGCATTAACTAATGTTAACAAACAAAACATTACATTAAAGTATTACCAAAAATCCATTATGAATCAGCTGTTTCCAAACTAATTAATTGAAAAAGCAATTTTTGTATTTGCATCACTTACATATGCATATACACATCATGTAGCTATAGTGCTTATGTACTATTTATGACAATGTTTCAAGTTGGAACTTTTTCTGATGTTTTTTTATCTAGCCATCAATATTACAACATGTGATTTCTTTTAACTGAATGATGTCATTCTTTTTCCCAGCCCAGTGGCAGCAGACCCACACTCCAAAGCCCAGGAAGGTGCGTCCATCAACAAGCCGCTACGCTGCATTAACAGAACGAGGTCTGGATGTGAAGGCAGCCTTCTTCCCGGATTCCAACACTCTTCTTCCTGGCACTCTAGTGGAGAGTGATGACTTGTAGATGATAGCATGGAGGATCTGACCTTTGAACCCTGATCCCTTGATTTCCCTGATCCCTTGATTACCAATATCCAGTGTACTCCGTAATCCCCACCCATTTTCCAACATAAACCTCATGATGTTTACTTAACTGTTGGATTAGAGGAAAAAAGTGATTGGATGATTTTATTAGCCATTTGTTCAGTCAGTCTGACAGCAGGTGAGAAAGCTGCTCAGCATATCCTCAGAGATTTTGATTTGTCATATTTAACAATTGATATTTAACATCAGTTCTTCTCCACCTATGGAATTGAGAAGAAAAAGACGGTTCACTATACTATAATTGTTTTTGTGAAGGGAAATGATGTAGGTGCTTAAGTGAGGTCATATCCTGTTTGTTAACAGACTTTGGTCTGTTAGTTTGCTGGTGCACTTAACCTTAACATATCTACTATCAGACACGAATACAAGCATACACAAGCCGTTTTGAGGGAGGAGGTAGTAAACCGATGATCACCTTGTTTAATCATCTCTTAATTGTCACAAGTGCTTAAAAATTTTACCATTAAAATGAAACAAGTATTCAAATTAATACCATCTAGTGCTGCATGTTACTACAGTGCCAACATATAACACTTTTAATGTATGTAGTTAAAATGCCTTAGATTAGATATATTTATGAAATGCTGGAGGAAGAGTTTTCTTACCAGTACAGGAAATATGACGTTTTTGGGGTTTTCTGGAAATGGGGGGAGGGCTTTTCAGGGTAAAGCTGAGCATACATTAAGAGCACACAAAAAGCTCCATCTGACTGATCCAAAAGCTCTATCTCATCATCCCCGGAGCTTCAAGGTCTTTAAAATGACAAAAGATACTTAATTATAGTCATCAGCTTTATTTCTGTCAAACACTGTATTGACAGATACACACTGCCATAGAAATTTGCTGTGTCTGGATCTCAGCGCAAGTCCAGAGATGTTGCACAAGGCCGGGCCTTAATGATATTTTCCCACCCTGTCTTTTGTTCGTTTTTTAGGAGTGAAAAGGAGGCTGATATGTCATTAACATAAGTGGTGAAATTGCAGAGAGTTTTAGCTGAATGACAGGTTTGGACAAATTTAAATGTTTGTTGTGTTTCCATGGTAATGAGAGCGAGGGGAAATGGGTATGATGGAAGTACAGGATGGTGAATTGGAGCATGCATGTTTGTGGGCTGTATAGTGGAGGAAGGAGTGGTTGTGGATTAAGACAAGAAGTTTGGAGAAGTATGATTGAGTTAATAAAATTTTAATGGTGCATGAAACGAATGGACGGTTACACTTGGCCACGTAGGCTTTAGGTTTGGAATTATGGAAACACACATAAAAGGTGATTTTTAATGCCTATTTTTTAAGCATTTATATTTGAATGTTTTTAGGAAAACTAATAATTGTTATTGATATGTTCCCTCTTTTAAACAAGCCAAGAATTCGGACTCTTGATTAAATAACTTTCATCAACTCACAGATAAGCACTTGCAACATATAATAAATATAGCAAAAATATATACATATAAACCTTTGATTATTTTTTTTTCTTAAACGGCTGTTTTATTCTTAAAATAGACAAAAGACATATTAGGGGGTTCTTATTCTGCAATATTCTCTGTTTTCCAAGCCAACCTGTGCCTGTATACAGACTGTTTTCCTTATTCTGTTTTGGTTTATGAATAGTAACATAAATAAAAGTCTCTGAAATTATTAAGTCTGGGCTGAGTTCAATTACTCTTGGCATAAACATTTACCAATGAAGTTAAACAAGCTTTTTAGTGGTCTGTATTTTTATGATGGTGCAAATGCCAGATTTTATTCTTTAGTCTTTCAATTAGTCAACCCAAGTTATTTTTTTCTGTGAATATAAATCAGATAAAGGTCAATTTATGACATTTTGATGAATCTTGGTTGATTTAGGGGTTTGGCAAGACAGTCAAAAGGAAAAGCGTTGTAGCGATGCTAATTTAGATGGAGAAAATAACTGAGATCACAAAGTGATTCATACCCTCCAAACCTTGACCCGTGACCTCTGTCATTCCAAGTATAAATGTGCAGCCATAACCCAAAAACTCCACTGAGCTAAAAATAACCTGAACCGTCCTTAATCCAATCCAGATGGGTCCCTACTACTATTACACAATGATGTATTTGAAACAGAACTCCAAAGAGTGATGAATATCAGGAGGTGCTTAATATCAGACTTTGACTCCCACTCTCACTGTATTATTTTATACAAAAGTAGTTTCAGCACAACAGAAATATTCAAATGAGCATAACAGGTAAATAAAATCCATCTGTAAAGCAATGAAAACAGAAAAAAGGCTTCTAAATCACTCTTTATTTTATATACAATTACTCTTGTGCAAATAGTAAAACTTCACACAAAGACACTGATGCAGCAAAATAAAACGGTTGTGTGGTTGTTTTTCAATGGCACAGCTCTTATAGAAATAATTCTTTCTCCTGCAGACCACAGCACTTGTTCTGGTTAACCTATATCCTTTGCTGGCTGGTGTTTTACAGAATCATTACAAGGCCAGTTGTAGACCTCCATCCACTATCAGAATCTGTCCTGTGATATAAGGGGACTCCAGGAGGAAGAGGACAGCCTGGGCCACCTCTGCTGGTTCGCCAAATCGGCCCAGTGGAATTCTCTTCACCACTTCAGCCTTTTCCAGCCCTGCTGTCATATCTGTCTGAACGAATCCTATGAGGTCAAAGAAAAATGAGTTTTTACTGATTCATTGTTAACAGAGTAACTCAGTAAACATGCTTGTTATCAGGCAACAGAAGCAGGAGAGGATAATAGGACTAACAACCTGGTGCCACTAAGTTGACTCGTATATTTCGGGCAGCCACTTCTTTAGCTAGAGAGTGTGTGAATCCCTCCAGCCCTGCTTTACTGGCACTGTACACACACTGACCAGCATTACCCTTCACACCCACCACAGAGCCTGAGGAAACATCAATTATATTTATATAATACTCCCAAAGCATTTTATGATCCCTAAGGAGATTTACATAGAAGACACATGGAAGTTATATGTTGACCTTTTAATTAACATGTAAGTATTGTGTAAAGTGAAACTGAAAAAATATTGTAAATAAATTCTACTATAATGTAAGTGTGAAAAAAGTTTTTTTTACTTTATATCTTTATATAAAAAGTGTATATATGTATGTACATTTATATACTTTATATACAATTGTATTAAAATAATCTTATTTTACTTTATTTACTTATTTTACTTAATTTATAATAGATAATATCAAAATAATGACGTAATGTGCATGTATTTTATTAGAATTTGACAATGTAGGAACCACAATGCGAAAGTTACCCAAGTTGATAGCTAAAGCACCTGCGCCATCTCGTGGTAACTAAGAGAGCACAAATGACGCGGAGATAGAATACAATTTCCCATCGTGGTCAAAGCATTTTGTAATCGTGTACAATTCTGTATATAAAGTGAACCTTGCATGTTTTTCCAGCATGAACTTTTTAAACAGTTCTCAAAGAGGAAAATCAGAAGATGAGAAAAGTATACAGAAGATGTGGCTCACCTATGTTAACAATAGCTCCTCCATGGCTAAGCATGCTCCGTAGAGCTGCTCTGCATGTGAGCATTGAGCCCAGCAGATTAGTTTGCAGAACGGACACCATATCTTCAGATTTACTCCTCAATAATAATGCATCTCTATGACATACAAAACATTATTACTTTGATCTTGAGCAGCCTTTTATGATAACAAACAATTTATATCAGTCTTGTCTGCAACCTCATCATCATTTACATTGGTTAGCATGCAGAATGTAAAAGCTATATTTATATTATATGTAACACTGGTACATTCAAACTGTAACACACTAAGATATATTTTTATACAGCATTGATTGTTGGTCTCTTTAACCTGTTGATGCCAGCAGCATTAACCAGGTATCCCACTGTGCCACAGTTCTTACTGATGGTCTCAAACGTTCTCTGAACTTCCTCTTCTTTAGACACATCACAGCCAAGGCCCAAATGCTCTCCTGCAATGAAACAAATATGTGATTCTTCAATTAGAAAAATGTTAATCTACATGAAACCTTGAAACATTAAACATCATCTGTGTTAAAACACTTACCACCTAGAAAAAAGATCAGATTATGTCATTGTAGGTTCATTGTAGGTTGTCGTAACATGGGAAAAGGTAAAAGTAAATTTTTCTGTATTTTAACCATTTATAGGTGAGAAATGTTAAAATACGGTTGGGGAAAATGCAAATTGTATTAAACTTACCATTTCAACACTCTTAACTTAGTAAGAAAAAAGTAACTTAATTTAAAAAGACATAAAAACAACATAAGCATTTGTTTATATTTTTACAGGAAAGGTAGAATAATGTTACTATAAATGATACAGTTCAACTCAAATTGAAGTAGAAATAGCCTAAAGGTCTGAAGGCATTTGATCTTCCATCACTTAACTACAGCAGGTAATTCAAAATGATTTATATTGATTCATCATTTCACCTCCAGGGAGAGATTCAGCAGCAGCTTGTGCTGCTTCCTGATTCCTAGACACCACCACAACCCTATGGCCCTTCTGTGCTAGCACCTTTGAAACCGCTCGCCCAATGCCACGGGAACCTCCAAACACTACGCCCAGTCTGGACATCACAGTCCTACAAGAGAAGACAGCATCAAATGAAAACTGGCTGCCACCTCAACTCACCATTTAATGATCTTTTATTGACTGATTGAATGATGTTTGAGATTTAATTAAAGTGGGTTTGGACAGAAGCGGACTCAAAAAATTTTACTAAAATAAAATCTAAAAAAATAAAATAAAAATATATTGGTTATATGGTTTTTGGTTAGTACCAAGGTAATAACATGATCTTTTCGTTCTATTACGTTTCTTGTATGTATTAAGGTATAAGAACATGGTAATCACAGTAGTTTTTGTAATGATTGCAATTATATCGAATATAAATTATACTGTACAATTACAGCCGCTCCAACCGCATAGCTTTTAAATTTTAAGACAACATGTCAAACTCACGTTAACTCGATTATACCTTAGGCTGGTGGAGTTCTTATTGTTTGCAAACTAGGATTGTTGTTAACCGTGAGGTTAAGAAGGAATGGGCGCCGCCATATTGTTGAGGCGCCATTGAGCCGGCAGGTGGAGCCCAACGCTCTGCCACATTAGTGGAGTTAGTACACTGACATTAAAGCCTAACTCTAAACTTTTTAAATAAATTATTTTATTTATGTAAAATTTATATATGTAGAAGAATGTACAAATTATGTCGCATAAAGGGGCAGCTAGAGAAACATGACGCAAGAATAAGAAATACAAAAAAATATAAATAAATAATAAAATAATAAATAAATATACACGTTAGAATAATTATTTATTTTAATTGCAACATGAAACACTTATATTGTCATTATCCTAAGAGATACAATATCTCAAATCTATTTTAACTGATCAATAGAAAATTTAAAATAAAATTGTACTAATGAACGAGGCTTTTTTACTTTTGTGTAATGAAAAATGCAGTATGCTTTGTATATCACAAATACTTTGCACTAGAAGACTTTAATCCTTATGTCTTTTAATTGTCATGAAAGCGGATAGTGGCTCCATGACCGTGCACCAACCGGCGACGGTTGCTGGGGGATATTGCGCCAAACATTGACAGACAAACATTGACAGACAAACTTAACGGAGGTGAGTTTTGACTGAAATAGTTTTTTACCCTATTACAGCAAAGTGAGCGCGTAAGAGAACCAATCACATCGCTTCTTTCAGTGATCTTACCCAGCCTGAGCGCTTGAGACCGCCCACAGTAAAAAAAAAACATTCATGTGAGCTGTATTGATGCTACCAGTGCTTAAAATCTATTCTGAATATAGAAGGTAAGAACTGATTTTGTTAGCCAGATTGTAGTTATTTAATATTATATATTGCAGACATTTTTTAAGTAGCTTCGTATTACATTTTTCTCAGGGTCAACGAGACTGGCAAATTCCCCTCCGCAGTTTTTATTTAGTACGCTTTTTGTAGAGTAATAACATTAGTTTGGCTAGCGACTAGCTGCACGTTCAAGGCCCCGCTGTAGCAGAAATCGGCTTGATGCTTTTAAAACTTTGTCACGCAGTGTTTTTGTGACGATCGTTTTAACGCCACCACTTGACAGTCCACGTATAGTTTATAAGGGAAATAATAACAACCAGATGCGGTGAAAAGTCAGTAGCAGTATTTTTTTTGCTAGATGTCCTGATTTGTTATCTGAAAAGACAGCTTTGAAGTTTCTCACCTGATTTGTCTTACATGTGTTTCACTGTTATTAGACGTCAGCGCTTGCAGCTGGCTGGTTATCTATTTGTTTGCAGTCAATAAGGGTGGAGCTGTCTGTCTCTGCCTTTCATTTCTGTACCCCCTTTTAAGGGTAATGGGTAATTATTTCTGTCATGGCATATATATAATTCATTACCCCCTCTGTCTGGCCTCATTTTGCTTTTAGTTTGACTTAGATTTAATATTTCAGGGCAAAGTTGTAAGCTTCATTTGCTTATATTTTTTGTCCCTGTGGTTTGTCTAAAAATGGCTTGGCTGTCTTAGGCATCTCTGGACCAGGTGGTAGTTGTAGCCATTCTCCACAGGCAGCTGGATTCTGTAAAATTAACCTTTCACTCATCAGGAGGTGCTCTGCTTGAGATGGTCTAATAATTCCTGCTAGCACCATGAATGAATGACAGGCTTTTGGAGACCCAGATAAAGCACAATGTGACTTTTAAAATGCCTAGAAACATTGGTCATATGTCACATGATTGCTACAATTCTCTAATCATACAATAAATTAGCTTCAGTCAAATGAAACTCATTCAAATTTTATTTTATATTGTGTTTCTTTTATGTATTACTTTTATGTTTTAATACAGTTGTATTATCACGTTAATGTTGTTTTGTTCATTTGTGTGTGTTTTTCCTCCAATGCCCCAGCATGAGAAGTGTTCCCCCCAGACATGGATAAATATGAAAGGTTGAAAAAGATTGGGGAGGGATCCTTCGGTAAAGCCATACTGGTCAAGTCAAGGGCAGATGGCCGACAATATGTTATCAAGGAGATTGGCATCTCCAGGGTAAGAATTAACCTTCTTCTCTAAGACATCCCACGACTGTATTTGTAATATGTGTATGAAAAACATCAAATGTTTGTTTTGTTGAACTGTAAATGGGAAGTCAAAAAACAATGTATTTACAGCATTTGCTGGGCTCCTTTTATTTACATGCACTGTTGTGTTTCTCATCAGATGTCTAGTAAGGAAAGAGAGGAATCACGTAAAGAAGTGGAAGTTCTGGCTAACATGAGCCATCCTAACATTGTCCAATACAAAGAATCCTTTGAAGGTAACCCCCTATCATTTAGGATACACATTAAAACATTCATATTCAGGAAAAATTCACCTAAAATTTCAAATTGTGTGTCAGTTATGTCAGTTCCTTATGTCATTCCAAACCTATATGTGTTTTTATTTGAGGAACATTGATGTTTTGTTCATTGGTAACTAAACAACAGTGGCATGCCATGACTTCCATTGTATGGGCACAAAACCACTGAGGCATTTCCCAAACTATCTTTTTAAATGATAGAAAAATGTTAATTTTTGAGGGAAACTGTCCCTTTAAGTGATATTAGAATGTAACACTTCACTGCCCTCCTGTGTCGTTATGTTGGCAGGCATGCCAATCTCTGATTGATAGCCAGATGAGTTCTGCATGATCTGGCAGAGCTCCAAACTCTTGAATTAAATTAGAGACAATGTTGTAGAGCTAATGACAATTTCTCTACATTGTGTTTTTCATGCAGTGTTTCTTGTATCCAAATGACAGAGTAGTTAGTGACATAGATCTTGGGTAAATTAAATTAGTCTTACACTGTCTGCTCTGTTCCACTTTGATTTTTGAGTGAAAACACATATATGCAAATATTCACATCATGCACAGATACCAGAGGTTAAATGTCAAGAAGCCACTTAAGCTGTGAACTGAACCATTGCTGTCCATTTATCATTGATGAGATGTCTAACTGTTTTTGCAGAGAGCGGTTGTTTGTACATAGTAATGGACTACTGTGAGGGAGGGGACCTGTTTAAGAAGATCAATAAACAGAAAGGGACTCTGTTCTCTGAGGAACAGGTGATGAAAACAATATATCACAAAATAACTTACATCACAATATATATACATCACAAAAACATACTTTGATGAGGAAAACATGGCAAAGTGCACTTTTAAGTTTAGCACATTTAAAAAATTGTTATTAAAAGAATTACTCCTTGTGCTTGCCTATTCACAATATTAATATTTTCACATTTTTGTATAATAATATGGAAATTATACATGTTATACAAGGTTCTAAAAAGGTATTTTGCTTATTTTGATTGTAAGCTTATTTTGAAGTTCATTTTAACCATAGTGGATCATTTTAAGATGTTGTTGTGTGAGGTATTGATTATGAATCTGTTGTTTTCTGGAAGATTCTTGACTGGTTTGTGCAGATCTGCCTGGCTCTTAAACACGTGCATGACCGCAAAATCCTACACAGGGACATCAAATCACAGGTACGGGTTGTCTCTTTCACACAAATACATATAACAACACTGTTATGGACATAGAAAATGATAAAGTATTCTTATTTTGCTGACGCGTTTAATGCACAATCACTTCTATTTTCTGTCAAGAATATTTTTCTCACCAAAGATGGTACAGTACAGCTGGGGGACTTTGGAATCGCCAGGGTTTTAAACAGGCAAGATATGATCCTATTTAAGTGCCATTTTCATCTGATTTTACAAACACCACATGGAATGCGGGGACTGTTATCTTTATGGACAATGTGGTTATGTGTGCAGTACTGTGGAGTTGGCTAGGACCTGTATTGGCACTCCATACTATCTGTCACCAGAGATATGTGAAAATAAACCATACAACAACAAAAGGTAAAGTACTTCCTGTTTTGAGCCAGATTGATGTATAAGAGGGCAGTACAGGAAATACAGAATACTTAATCATGTACAGTTCATCAGAACTGTCATTATAACCAAGTCATTATAAAGATTTATATAAGATATTTAAGATGTCTGAACCAAGCAGCTGTGTATGTATTTGTTGGACTGTATGTAACTAAATCAGTCTATGTATGACAGATAAGTTTTACTGTATATACTGGTATATTTGGGGTTTTACTTCATATGCTGTTTGTGTGTGTATGTATTTGCATGTGTACATGCGAGTAACACACGTTCTACCCCATATTTACCCAGTTGTTCTACTTTCTCCTGGTCTGCTTTCTTTCATGTCTCTTTTCTGTATTTGATTCTCCCTCATTCTGTCGGGTCCAACCCTAGTGATATCTGGGCCCTGGGATGTGTCCTATATGAAATGTGCACGCTTAAGCATGCAGTAAGTACCTCGTGTTCTCTGTACCAGTTTGCTTGTGAGCCTTTTGCCTAGGAGTGCCTATTTTTAAGTGAATAATATAAAGAATCAGCTCTTTAATGTCTCATTCATCTCTCTCTATGTAAGGCTCATCTATCCCTTGCTCTCTCTTTTAATTTCTTTCATTATTTATGCCATGAAAAGTCTAGTGAGACTAAAGGTTTTTAGTCTGACGGTCGGGGAGGCGAGTGAATATGCCACAGCTTTTAAATTAAAAGGATGAAAATAAAAACACTGATGCTACTTCTAATTTGCTAAGAGATGCTACTTCAAATTTATTTTGAAAGTTCTGCTCTGTGATATCATCGTAGGCTTTTGGGATCAATGACTTGAATGAAAGTAATGTCATTTTTCTTCAGCTTTATGTCTTTCTCTCAGTTTGAAGCAGGAAACATGAAGAACCTGGTGCTGAAAATCATTCGTGGTTCATACCCGCCTGTTTCAGTACATTATTCCCAAGACCTGCGCTTTCTCCTCGCCCAGCTGTTTAAGCGCAACCCCCGGGAGAGACCCTCAGTCTCTGCCGTTTTGGACAAGCCTTTTCTTACGCGCAGAATTCACAAGTTTCTTACTCCTCAGGTGACAAGTGCACACAAACACAATTATCAGCATGATAAATCATACCAGTCATCATACCAGACAGTTTGTGTGCTGTTATTTAGTTATTATGTAACATGTGCATCTAATTCCAGATCAATTCCAGCATGTGTTGCTGAAATAGTTTGTTAGTATGTTCCCTGTGTGTTGCAGCTTATTGCTCAGGAATTCAGCCATTCTCTTCACCTTAATCAGCCTAAATTGAGTGTGGTCCAGGGAGCACCAGGTAAATGCATTTCCTTGCTTTGTATTGCTTTGCATCAATACACAATAGACAAGAAATATGGTTTAATGTCTCTTAATCAACTTTAAAGGTAGGGTAGGCAGTTTTGGAGAGGCTAACAATAGCAAGCTAATATTGAAAGCAAAAGATCTCACTGTCCCTTCAGACCGCTCTCCAAAGCTACATCTCCCTCCAAAAATGTGAATGAGGTGCAGGGAGGTATGCAAATACATTGTTTGACAGCCAAGTAGAACATCCTATCATCGCTTTCACTGAATGCAATGATTGGACAAACATTTTGTGGTCCTGTGCTGTAGAAGACAGATGTGTGTGTGTATATGTATGTGCAAAAGAGAGAATCAACTCAGAACAACGGATACCTACCCTCAATCACTTCTGCTGTTTCGTGTGGTTAGAAGATGCTTATTGTACTAGATGTCACACGGGCATCTTTATAAATTAGAGATACAGTAACACTGTTCTCACATCATGTAATGTACCAAATACTTAAGTTTGAACTTACCACTGAAGCGCCCTGCTCAGGTTGTGCTTGTGATGAAGCTTCTGGTTGAGCAAATGTATTATCTGTATCATCCTTGGACTCACTCTTAAAATCAATCAACTTTAAGGTTTTTTTATCCTTAAAGTATCTCTGGGGATTGATAAGCCTCCAGAGCTAAAATTCAGTTATTGTAATGGATGTTTTGTTTCCGGCACGTGGTGTTTGCTGGAATACAAATCCCAACAGACTGGGATTTTTGGTGAAAAATAGATGTACCCGCTGCTGACTAGGGATTGTGCTGTCACTAGTCAGCATGTTGTTTCTGTGCCAACTAGTCATTGATCATGTCTTCAGTTGTGTTGTTCTATACATGGTAACAACAAAAGATAAAACACTGTCCACAAAGTGCTTGGTATTGTAGCTGCATGTCCAGAGATTTGTAGATTTTAGCTTATGTTAACTTACTGTAAATCATTATCTCTCATGGATAACTTCTGGTCATTTAGTTGCTGCAGAACGCTATGTGTGGTAACAGCCTTTTACTCTTCACTCCCCAGCCAAACGCCCCGCCCCTGGCCCCACCCTCATCTCCTCAGCTCAAAAAATCACTAAACCAGCTGCCAAATATGGGGTGCCTTTAACAGTACGGAGACCATCAGATGCTCTCAGGAAAGTCCTGGACGCAGGAAAGAAGCCAGGCAAACTACAGGCAAACTCCAGGCAAAAAAAGCAGGTTAGAGCCCCGGCCTGATGGGAAAGAATGAGCATCATGAATTCCACTGGCTAATTCATCCCCATGTTTTGTCACATTGTCATCACGTATGTTTGTATGTTAGTAGGGATGTTGAGGGTGAGGTTTGAGTTGTGCAAGGAGAGCAGTTATATATATTATTTGGGTATTTGTCAGTATATTCCGGCACTGTTACATATGAGAGCGAGAGACTTCTGATCCTCGCTCCTGGTGTCATGTTGTTGTCCAGGCTCCCCCTCCTGTGGTAGCTCAGAGGAGAGTGGGTCGATTGGAGGAGGAGAGGAGAAAGCATGAGGTACACTCAGAGAGCGCCCCCTATCTACAGCTCCCTGTTTTAACACCCAGCCCTGCTCCTGACTCACCTACCCTTGCACAAATTCACTTTGTCCTATATCAGTTCATTCTAAGTCCTTTCTTTGATTCCCTAAGTCCTCAGACACCCTCTGAGTCACTAATAAAACCTATTTAGAATGGGTTCAGTTAGATTACTGGGGGAAGCTTAATGATTAAAGATCTGAGATGGTAAACACAAGGTAAATCTCTAAAAAGTGGTGTTAATGAATTATATTCAAGCACTGGCAAGAAGTGGACTGTTGCTTTGGGTACAACTGTCAGCTAATTGACTGCTTGTTCTAACTTGGCGATATGATTAGATAATGTTGTAGAAGATATGTTTTATATTCTATCCCATTATAAAAACCTTTCCTTGACAATTCCTTTTTAGATTTTCCTCTACATTGAAGCATATTTGTTGCTGTTTGTAGGTTTCATCCTGCCATCGGCTGAGTTGTAGGCATCCAAATTTCTGACACCTCCATTAACCCTTTCACTATCTCTGTTCATACCCGTGTTAACAACAGCTGTACCTTCTGAAGATGTCTTGTAGAAGTCCAGTGTCAGATAAAGGATCCATTTTACGCACTGTTATTTGCTGTTTTTACTTTATTCAATAAATACAGTTTTATAGAGTGTACAATGTCCCTAAAAACTTTGCCAAACCAACTGTACATTATACTTGTTTTACTGTCCAATATACTGTCCATTGTGCTGTACATCCTAAACCAATTGCTTCCAAGGTGATGGTGAAAATGATTCAGAAGCAGATCCCTGTTCGATTGATGTTTTATTTAATGCAATACATTTTTTAAATTGTGGTTTAAGTGTATTAATTTAGTGCGGCCACTGCATATGGACAAGATATTTTTAAATATTAGAGATAGCAGCAATAAATTTACACTAATTATGACATCACTATGGTGTCCATTTAAAATGGTTGAACCAGTAGTCTGCTGGTTCAGGAAATGCTGCTTACTGTTTACTATGTTAGAGTATCACGCATATGTTCTGTTTCAGGAAGGAGTGAGGAAAAAACGGATGGAGATGATGGAAAGAGAGAGGAAAGAAAGAGAACAGGTGAGCTCGTATAAGAAATGTTTCAAATGTGGCAAAATCTACTGTTTCTTTAAAGGGCAACCATTATGCTTTTTTGATTTCACCTTTACTTTAGTGTGTAATATAGCTGTCTGTGCATGTAAACGATCTGCAAATTTCCACATCAAATAGTTATTTTCTTCAAAAGAAAATGCTTTTCCTGAACTGCGTCATACACCATACTTTCAGTCCTGACATTTATCCATGATTTAGCTGTCACAGTTACACATTTGCATAATGGCCGCCTAGCTGGTAGTTTGGCCCGCCCTCAAACAAGGCTAGAACAGAAAAGTTGTGGTTTTGGTTTGACTGATCACAACAGAGTGGACCAGCTGTCCAGTCAGAGTAGACTGGGCCTTTGGAGAGACAGCTTTAAAGGGTAAAAAGTCAAAACAACACTTAAGCAGAGGGTGAAAAGAGGTGCTGCAATAAACAGTAGTGCTTTTTAATGTGCTTGTTTTAATGAGCTTGTTAATGAGCATAATAAGGCCTTTTTAACTGAGATTTTGTGGACTGTCTTGATTCCTGATTTCTGTGATGTAGCATTACTGACTGAATGGCTGTTCAGCAGATGGCTGTCATTAGTGAGTTATGGATGCTATTAGAGTGATATGTCTCTTGGGTAGAAAGACATTTAAATGCCTCTTTGAAATCCTCTTTATTGAGTCAATGAGCATCAATAATTGTTTCTCTATCTAGATATTAATACTGAAGGCTGCTCAGATGAAGAGATTTGAAAGGGAAAAGGTAAACAGATGCCCATCAGTGAATGATTATTTACCAGGAATGATGGTAGCTTTATTGGTTTGTGTCTTAACTTTGCCCTTTGACATCTTAGCTGAACCGGATCAATCGGGCTCGGGAACAGGGCTGGAAACATGTACTCAGTTCTAGTGGAGGCAGCAGTCCTGAGCGGAAGGTACCATACTCTTACTTGTCTGCTTGGATCATTCAACAGAGGATAAAATCTTGTGATCTTTGCTCTCTGTCTTATTTCTCATTCTATGTTTTTCCACTGACCCCATAGTTTTATGGAAGTGGTGGCACTGGAGCACCTCATACGCCAGGAATAGTCCCTTCCCCTTTGCCTGGCCCTGCCCATGCCACACCCTATCTTCCTGGCCCCACCCCCATTCCCATACCTACTCCTGCATTAGCTCCCAGTAGACCTCGTTTTGAGCATGTCCAGTCAGCAGCTGGAAAACCATCTAAACATAAAGATGGTGCTGTAGAAGAAACCAAGTGTTCAGGGGACAATGGCAGGTGAGATGAGAAATGAGATGGATAGGAAAAACCTATTTTCATCAAAGTGCTATTATTTATGGAAAGCTGACAACTGTTTTGGAATTTGTGTCTCTTTGTAAAACTTGGTAATTTTTGGGTGAAAATCATTTTGTTCAACCTAAAATTTGTTCAACCTGAGCATTGAGCAGGTTATGCTACAAATAATTATTCACACACACAAGAGCACTTTTACATGACCAACTGCTGTGTTGTCACCAGATACCTTATGTTTTATCTGTCAAAATTGGTGAAAATATTTTTAGTTATTAAATTTAATTGGTAAATGAGCTCAACATAACCTTTGTGTAATATGTTACTGTGCATAAAGGACTTCTGCAGACTCGGGGAAACTGAATGGTTATGTCTGCTTTCCTGGTAAGGACGTTGTCAAGAAAGAGCCACGCAAAGCAAGTCTCCAAAATGAGCAGATTTTAAAGAACGACTGTAGGTGAGTTTAAATGTTTTTATGGGTTTGAATTGAAAGTCCTTGTAAATAGAGTATGTGTTCACTTGTATCTTATCTTAAGGTCACGAGTTCAGCTGGCTGCAGAAAGGGCTGAGCAGGTACAAGAGTTTATACAGCGGAAAAGAGAAGCCATGCTGAATAAAGTCCGTGCAGAAGGACAGCTGGTATGAATATCAACAGCATTTGTGTCATAAAAAATCACTGATACTGTGTTACAGTTAGAAACTTATAAAAGTACAGTGGCCACGCAATAAACATAAAAATAAATGCTTTCATACTTATTTATATACGTTTAAAATAGTCCCTGGTTGATGGTGGTTTTGGGGCCTAAGCCGTTTTTTAAAGGGTCTATTGTACAAATGATCTATATACAGGGTTTATGTACAAATTACACATGGAAAAGAAAAAGAATGAAATGAGTAGTAAAATATGTTTAGAAGATGCCAGTCATATCAGCAGCCTAATAAAAGCTGTTTTGTTTTATAAGGAACAGGTTGCTTCCTGGGCGCAGACATGCTGAGATCACATAACTAGGCGAATATTACTCATTTTATTTCAGTTTTTCCCCTGTTAGTGGACAATTTTGTTACACAATAAATATTGTCAGCAGAGCTTAATTAGAATTCAAAATATTATTTTAACTACCAATATTTAGTGAAATTGCTGTGTAAATTATAAATTAATATGCTGAATTATATAAATATAAAATCAGTTTTTGTCTGGGTTTTGGAGTCATTGATATGATTTTTATTATAATATTTAATAATATGGTTTGTAATATCGGTTGAACCAATGGGCGAATAGGGGGCCCGGCAAAACCTGGCCACCATCTTTGCAAGCTGGACAAACTCCTTCCGATGCAGGAGACCCAGAGTCAACAAAGAGGAGGAGGTAGGAGTCCAGCCAGGACCCAAAAGATGTTCCCCCCTCCACTTTGTCGTCACTTAAATCCCCATCAGTTTATTCTTTTCTGATGAATGTCGCCATCCACAAGTTGCTGCAACTGCTCACCAGCGCCATCTAATGTCCAGTTCCTGCACAATTTGTGTTTCTGAAATTACTTCTCATTTCAGTTCACCCAATACCATGTTCCTGCCAAAATTACCCATTGGTTTATACCTATATTTATTTTTTGTGGATGTTATCCTCAACCATTTATTTTTTGGGATCCTCCATTACTTTTTTTATTACCTGGAGACAACAGCAGCTAAAGAACATCTAAATGCTCCTTTATGGTCCTCATCAATAAATGGCTTCACTGTAACTGCTTACCTCTTGGTTTTCTTGGGTTTGCAGCCTAAATGTTTAATGCTGTGTTTCATTTGTTTCAGCCCTTATTCTTGTGTGTACATGTTTGTTAAGAGGCAAAGATAGAAAACAAAGACAGAGATGATTTGTGATCTGCGTGTGTTTCTCAGGAGTACCTGACGAGGCTACGACAGATCAGACTACAGAACTTTAATGAACGTCAGCAGATCAAAGCTCGCCTCAGAGGAGAGAAGGTACAGATTCATGCCCAGAGTTGAAACGTCTTTCAGCTGTTGGTTGTCAGCACTGTCAGTATACAGTTGCCTAATCTTACATCTATTGTATTAAAGGAATAGTTCACAAATGAAAATACTGTCATTATTTACTCTAGTGTTGTTACAAAACTTATTTTCATTATTCTGTGAAACAAAGATGTAGAATGTTCAGAAGTTCTGTGCTTTATTACTTAGACACCAAAGCATTTCTTTAACATTTTGACCCAATTTCCCAGTGTGACAGTGATGGGTCAGATAGTCAGGACTCCTGTGAAGAGGCAGTACTCAGGAGAAAGAAGATTGAGGCTTTGAAGGCAAGATATTTGAATTCATTTTCCTTATGATATTCATCTGAAATATTATTTTAATCAATTTCTTATTAATATATTATCAAGCATATATTTTGCTGCACAAGCCAACTGTTGTTTTGGTACAAGCCAACAGTTAATATGTATGCATGCTTTGTGTTTGTGTCTTTTGTTTTAGGCCCAGTCAAATGCTCGTGCCGCCGTACTCAAAGAACAGCTTGAAAAGAAGAGAAAAGAAGCATATGAGCGAGAGAAGAAAGCTTGGGAGGATCATGTATGGCAATCTTTCTTCTTCTCAGACTCCATTCATCTCTTATGCATTGCTTAAAACCTTACAGATGATCTTTTGTCTCTTATGTTTGTCTTTATCTAGCTTGTAGCACGAGGAGTAAAGGTTGCTGTTGGAGCTGTAGATGAAGCGCCACCTCCTGCAGCCCCTCCCACTCAGCAGTCTGATCCCGCCCCTCAGGAATCTGTCTCCAAAGTTACACCCTGTTCTAGACCCACCACTCCAGCCATCTCCATGACCGCTGCACTGAAGGATGTGGGCGCGGTTAGTCACCTGTCTCACTAAGAATGTGTTTGCTCTGCTCCTAAATACATTTGCTAAGGGAGCATCATCCCATGATTCTCAATAGGGATGCACTAATATGCAATATTTACTAATATATATTTACAAACATACTAATTATTGTTTAAAATGATCTGCCGTAATTCCATTGTTTTCTGTGAATAATCCGTTGGCCTCCAAAATATGAGCCTCTAATTTTCAGGATTTCTTTTTTGGTACATTGGGCAGAGTTTACTTATAAAAGAGGAGTCTATCAAAGCGGAAACATCAGATGTACAGGTAAGAATTACATATGTGGATGTGAGGTACATGCACTGTAAGAAGTTCTTGCTATTAAAATGTAAGAATGTTGTATTGAATAATTGTCTTTAATCTTTTATTTTTTAATTATAGAGTGAAAGAAAGGAGATTCTTCGCAGGCTGAATCAGAAGGTCCAGACTCCTGAGGAAGATGCAGAGAAAGATTCCACATCTTATAACAATGAACCACGCCCCACTCCTCAACCAATCCAGCAATCCATCACAGAGGAAAGACCACCCACAGGTGGTGATAGGAAAAAATGGGAGGCTGTAGCTCCACCCATACTCTCTGTTGCTGAACAGACTCTGGAGGAGACCTGTGCAACTTTGGCAGGTACAAACACAACATTTCGTCAATGTGTTTCAGCTGATTTATGTATTAGTTGGTTCGTTTTAGATGAGTTTTCTTGTGTCGTACATCGGTAAAAAAAGATAAGGTTTATGTTCCACAGTATATGTACTTCTCGCACAGCTTCAATCCCTCTCTTTTTCTATCTTGGTGTCTCAAGCAATATCTCCAGAGATGAGTGCTCCCTCTGGTGGAGACCGCAAGAAGTGGCAGACTGATGGTGCCGCTTTGCTGTCAGTGGCTCAGCAGACACTGGAGGAAACCAGCCTTACAACAGCAGGTCAATTAACAGGTACACGTCCTTATTTTTGCATTGTTTAGTTCTCACAATGAAACTGATTTAGCAAAGTCGTATTCAAATTTGGCACTTGTTGTTTGGCATTTACTAGGGATAGATCACAATGGTCAACTAGAATATCTATATTTGTTTGTTATTCTTTTCGTTTTGTTATTATTTACAGCCTTTTCTAGGTCTTGCTGATATACATATTACCCTGAAAATCACACAAATTTAAGATTAAAGCTGAAAATGTATATGGGACAGCCCTAATATTTATAGGGAGAATAGATTATGTATTGCTATGTTTTGCTTTGTATCCATGAAGGATGTGTTGTATGCACTGGGACTCCAGACCATTCAGTAGCAAGCAACATAAGCCTCAGTGTACTTGTTAGTTCACTAAAATGCTATTAGAGCTTCTTTGTTTTTTGTATGACTATAGTATACAATGTGTCTTGTTTATCTGCAGTAACATAAACTTAAACATTTTTTAACAGCCAATGAAGTCATTTGCATGGACAATATACAGGAGGAGGGGCTAAGGAAGGCCTGTGGGCGGAGCCCAGAGTCACAGGTTCTAAAGGTGTTGGAAGAAGCAGAACTCCAATCCCTTACCCAACAATCAGATCACACCAGCACATGTGACAACACACCGACTGGTGAATCTTTGATCAGAGTGTTTTTGCATATTTTTAATGTGCTCATCACTATTATACTAACTGTGTGACCCACAATAGTTTGCCGTTAATCCTGTTTGTTTGTGTCTTTTTATTAGAAAACCTTAATCGCATAGAAGTCTCTAAGGATGCAACTAATAAAGACAAACAAGTGCCTCTCCTTCAGCCATGCCAGCCTGCTATTGACCATGCCAGTCATGAAACACATGTGACATGTCAGGAGACCGTGCCAGTCACAACAGAGGTTAAAAGTCAGGACCTAATCTCACCACCAGAGGAGATACAAATGACTCAGTCTGGAGAAAGTGAGGCTGGGATTACTTTATTGAACATGAATGCGTAATAGTATTACACTTAGTTGTGATGTTCAGTGTTTTCAGCAAAACCCCAATTTCTGTCCCCTTCCCAGTGGTTGATGATTTGGAGTCAGTAGTTCTGGAAGAAGTCTCTCCGCAAACCTCAAAGCCCCCAGCAGAAGTACTGCAGGCCTGGACACATGACACGCCAAAATCTGAGTAAATACAAGACAAAATTTGATTCCTAATTTTTGCATTCATATCCATATCACCTGCAAAATTAATTATTATTTTATTGTTGCAATGTCACTTTTGTATTAGGCCAGCAGAGGGCAGGCTAATTCAACCAGAATGCACAGAGATATCTCAAAGCGAAGAGAAACAGCCTGAACCAGCAGGTAGTCTCAAGTGTACTGCTAAGAACCCTTATCTCCCCCACACACAAGCATGTCTCATTATGCACCATATCAAAGAGCTGCAGGCGTTCCCTTTACACTTCATTTTTCAATCAGGCGTTGCTAAGCCTCAGAAGCTTATAGAACACCAGTCTCAATTAAGCTTTGTTGTCAAAGAGACTTAACTAAAGGAAATTGTTCTGTTGACCTCTTACACTCTCTCTCTCTCTCTCTCTCTCTCTCTCTCTCTCTCTCTCTGTAGCTGATGAGGCTCTGTTTGTAAAGCTAAGCAGTAGTCCAGCTCACAGACGCACAGTAGCGTTGGCCCTCTTGTCTGCCCAGTCCTCAGCAGAAGATTCCTCCTCCATTGCCTCACGCTCTCGCTCGGTCTCGCCACAGCGGTCCCATCGTCATGATGATGCGCTCCTCATTGGCCTCTCCACCGGACTCTTTGACACAAACAACCCAAAGGTGAGCATCGCCATCAGATCCCCACTGGGCTACAGATGGAAAATCCTCTTCAGTGTGCTTATTTGTGTGTTCATTATTGAGTCTTCATTTTTGAATGCAATTAGAAAGTTTTTTTGGCAACTTTTAAAGGGCTTTTAAAAAAATATTTTTGGAAACAAAGGAAGTTAAAGCATATACCATCAAGGGTTAATTGGGCCATGCTAACCAGTCAAACCATGACCTTTTGGTTTATACACACTTTGTACATCTTCATTCTCTGTCTTTAATCTACACTACATATTAGTTCAGACCGCAACTCACCTGCAGCAAGCTTTAACATGTGATAAAGATGCATATTGCATTATTTGTTTTTATTTGTGTTATGAAAACGTTTTTGATTGATGTTTATTCTCCTTTACAATATTCTACAGTAAAAAATGTCTTTTTTTTGGGGGGCTACTTAAATTAATTTCGGGCTACCAAAATCTGAAGAGTGCCTGCCAAGGCACCAAGGATTTTGAAATTTTGCGAGCCTTAAAACTTGTTCATGTAGCAGACTTTCTTATCAAAGACTGCAGCAAATGTGGAAAAGCGTCATGCTAAAATGAGAGGTAGAGCCATGCATCATCAGTGTCGGTGATGTCCAGTGTCGGTGAGCTCCTAATGTCCAATAGTCAAAAAGAGGAGATAGCAAAAAATAGCAAAAATAGGAGGAGGCCAAGTTCTGAACCTTGAGGTACCCCATTAGTTAGTTGACATTTTACACTGCTTCCCTTTAAGATACTTTAAAGGACCTACTTGTAAGGCTGGATTTATGTTGTATGTATGAAGATGCCCCTGGCATATAGATGCTTTTGGCAGCTGCAGAGCCTCTCTGACGGATAGTAAGGTGGTCTCTTTTGAATATCTGCTTTTGATATCTGACTGATTTCTGCCAAGCAAGCTGTTCTCTGAGAGAAAAAAAACTGAAACCATGCTTTTGTCCTGAACAGGAGCTGAGAGATTGTTCTGTGAGTATCGACTATTGAGGTGGTTAAATGTTTTTTTCTATTTTCTTTAACCCGATCCTGTTTAAATGTAGTGGGAAAAGTGCCAGTGCGGAATGATGTGTTGACGATGTGTCCGAGTGTAAACGGAAGTGTTGGTGAGATGGGAATGGCATTTAAAAAGTGGGAGAGAATGGAGTCGGGTTGTTAGAAAGAAGTTTTAAGATCTCAGCCTGTGTCAGAGGAGAGTAGAGTGGTGCATGTGGGTGTTTGTGAATTTATGCTGTTGACAATGACTGCTTATGATTATTTATCTGTGATGGAAAACCTATCAGCCATATAAATCACAGCCATTCAATGAAAGACTGAAACTTATAAATGTTAAATAGACCATAAATTATAAATTGGGAGTGGGCCATTACTAATTATTACAACTTGCAAACAACATTTACATTTAAAATGTAATTACCCTACATGGATCAGAAACCGCAGCCCAAAATGTAGCTATAAACCATTTGGTCATTTGAATTCAATCAGACTCTGTAAAAGACTATATAGCAAAAGCTTTTGTTGATAAGTGTTTTTTCTGGATTTTCTTTGGAGTTCTGTTTTCTATGCAGCACAAATAAGCTCAACTCACAGCTGACCTGCTGCTGTTTTTTTGCAGCACAGCTAATGCATTGACAGCAGATTTAATCTTTCAATATGGTTGACAAATATGTATTTTTACTATGTGAATCAGGCCTGAGTTTCTGCATAGTTTCCTTCATAATTCTACAATCAAAGTCCAGAGGACTTTGTAATGTCCAGAGGACTCAGAAACAGTTTAGGTATGTGTGTGTGTTAACAGAAGAATATAAGAGCCAATACAGAGCATAATAATGGGAAGCCCACTGCTGCCATTTATCACACTCATTACAGTAGACAGAGAGAGAGAGAAAGAGAGCAAGAATTATAGCAAGAGAAATGCTGGAAGGAAAAGATAGATGGAAGATAAGATAGCACTATCGCAGGAGAAACAGATGGCAGTCTCTGATAATGTGTAACACTTAGCTGAGAATCATAGAGAAGCTTGGACTTGTATCACACAGTTTTGTAAATGGTGATTTGTTTTCCCCAGACTCAATTTTGTGTTTATATGCAGATAATGGTGTGTGCATGCAGGGACGGGCATATGTGGATGTGCTTCGGGCCATTGCTGTGTAGGAAGGACTGCTATGTGTGTGTTTGAGGTCCTGAGTGAAGCGTTATTAATGCAATTCTTCCACATCCCTGATATGCCAGCTAACCAAAGGGCTTTGCACTGCCCTGTGTACTTTTTCATCCACCTCACAGGCACACACACACTTTGTCCTCACAAAAGCACATTAACATTCACACCCGTGCCCACACTTTCACAAACACACGCACATTTGGCTTTTTGAATTGCTTACATCCAACCGTCCCGGATAACTGGTCAAGCAGATCTCACAGATCTCGCACACAAACTTTGGCCTTTCTCAGAGCAGACTGTGAGTGTGTTTAATCAGTAGTTTAGCACGCCTCTCTACTGCGCAAGTGAGAGAACATAGTGCATCTCTGTACCATCGGCAGTGCTGGAGATGACTGCACTGATATTAAAACCCTCTTCTGCTCTGTGGGGAGAATTTTAAGTCCCTGCTGAGTGTTTAATAGTTAGGGCTTTTATTCTTGCACACGATTCAGATTGAATGACTTCAAACTGCAGTTTTCAGATTGTGCTTGTGCATTTTTGTTCCAGTTGAAGTTGATTGAGGGGCCACATTTTACATTTTTTAACATTTTAATTTTTCTCTGAAGTTTGCTCATTATATTAGTTTAGGTTTCTTTCAAGGTTGAGGATCACAACCAGCTTGTTATAGCAATATTGGCTCAACCAATGGCAAGAGATTAGGGCCACCAATGGAGAGTGTTTGGTGAAACCTGTTGGAAAACAATTAACTTTTGCATTTCCGTTTGGTGACTCTAGTGGTGCAGGAATTACACACTTCAGCTTGTAACTAGTTGTTTTTGGCTGCTGTGCCTTTAAGAAAGTTGTCATTGCTGCATCCTGTGTGCTGCATTTCATTGTGATAGGTTCCCAAAACAATCTGTGCTGAAATGTGCTGCACAACCTGTAAAGGTCGGAATGAAATGATCAGAGACCGTTAAAAATAAACTTCGGCTGCTCGTTTCTAAAACTAGGATCCCTCAGAACACTGTGCAGAGACACAAGTTCTACTCTAGCTTGGAGAACAACATTTATCAGACTTATCCAAATCATGTGGGTGGTGATATGTTAATATGCTCATGATGTCACAACCCTGAAGATACGTAAATGTTTACATAAATATGCACAAGTACACTTGCTTCACTTAAGAAAATGCTAATTTTATATCTAAAAATCAGTTTAAAATCTGAATTAAGCAAAGTAAACGGTAGGGCTTCTCACGCTTCAGATTGTCAACCCTGGGTCAGAAGTGTGTGATGTGATTTTCAGCAGAAACTCCAGCACTATCAGTAGGTTTTAAAAAGCAGACGTCACTGCACAGAAATTGGCTGCCTCACAATTTTTTTACCTTTCGGTGAAAGATTCTCAAATTTTGCATGCTTTAACTGCTTGACCGCTGTCAATCCCACAAGTCAATCCCACAAATCCCCACTTGAGCCCAGAGAACTCAACTTAAAACATCACTCTGCACTAGTAGACATGTACAGTTAAATAATGTAAATTATGTCATTGCACGTGTGAATGCTGTGAATGCTCTGTTTATCTGATTTGTGATGTAATTTTGTGTTTTGTGACAGATGCTAAGAACATGCTCGTTACCAGACCTCAGTAAATTGTTCAATGATGTTGCAGAACCTGAAGGTTCTGTTGCTCCTGACAGCAACCTGGAGATCGAGGATCTGGAGGACAAAGGAGATGAGCCGTCTGAAGCTGAAGAGTAAGACAAAGACACACACGCATACATGTGCATGTATATTATATATATTATATATGCATTCATTCTCTCTCTCACTCTCAGTTTGTATGAGGATGATGATTTGAGAGAGCTCAGAGCATCTATGGAGAGGCTTCTCCAGGAGCAGCACAGTGATGATGATGATGTAGATGATAATGGGGCTGGATCCAGTGGGAGTCCTGCTGATGAGGGACAAGCTGCTGTTAATGGGCTGGCCAGTGTTGGTGATAATCCCAGTCTAGAGGAAGTGGTTTACAATGAAATGGCTAAAGAAGATGATGATGGTAGCCATGATGAGGAAAGGCCAGGGCTGCTGGTTACTAATGAAGTGGAAGCTAAGGAAGATGAAGAGCAAAACAGCAGTAAAGGCCAGCTCAACGAAGAGTGGCATTCAGGTATTATAAACACAACTTCACACTAGTTGTGTTCACAAACTATACAACTAGTTGTGTTCACAAACACAGTACATCAGCTACAGCATTTAAGAACACAGCACAAATGCTCACTGCATCCAAAAGAACAACAATACAATACTGATGACAGCATCCATAAATTCAACACAGCCCAGCACAATAGCCAGCCACGTTGCCAAACACATCTGACATGTCCCTAAATGCAACATAAAGAACTGCTAATCGTATCCACAAACATAGCACAACACACATCATCCATCACTCCTCAACACAATAGAACTGCAACCAAATGCATTACAAACAAACTGTTTATGCTGAAGACTTTTCTTGCTAAGCTCACCATAAAAATGAAAAGCAGGTGCTGTGTTTATTGAGCTACAGGTATTATTGTGGCTTAATTAAATTAGATGATTGATTGGATTTGTATGACAATTGGGTGGAATGATGTTGGTAAATAACACTTTAAGGGGTTAAAATAGATCAGCAGTTTGAACTGTTTCTGATTAACTGTAATATTCTGGATCTTTCTGTCTTGTGTATGAATGTGACTGAATGTAGATAAAAGTGAGGAAGAGGATGACGAAGATCTAGAGCAGCAGGACAGCATCTTCAGCCGTCTGGAGGAGTTGCGTTTCCGTCTAGAGCAGGAGATGGGATTCGAGAATTTCATCCAAGCCTACAACAAGATCAAGGTCTGAATTCTTTATGGCCATTCTAGATTAGTCAAGACTCGGGTCTGGTCTGAGATCAGTTTTGTGTCAAATGTCAACTTTCACCATGTCATCAGAGAGTCGGTTGTTTCGTGCTTGGGTAATGTGTTGTGGAAATACTGCATATTTGGGAGGTTGTTAGTGGTCACACTCAACCAATAATAATGCAGCCAATTACTTATAAAATGGGGACTTAAATATTTTGTTTTAGTCCTCAAGTTCATTGTGGGAATTGTACTAGGTTATTAGATACAGATGTTATCCCCAACCCTTACGACTGTTAAATGTTCTGTTTTTGCCTAAATGGGAGTAAACTGCTGTAAATCTCTGATCACGCTATGATTCGATTTTGTAGACTTGCACAGTTTAGTTCAGGATTAGACTTTTTTTTAATTAGTATTATGTAAGTTTGTTTATATGTTCATTCTTATAGGCCATCCACGAAGATGAAGATGAGAACATTGAAATGGGTTCCAGCATGGTGCAAAGCATTTTGGGAACCCAGCATCAGCACCTGTATCCCAACATTCTCCATTTGGTGATGGCAGATGGAGCTTACCAAGAAGGTAGAGTATATAGTGAGAAAGTAAATTTAACATGTTAGTGTAATCAATTATATATAATAACTTATATATAATGTTAATATTATTAAGTTAATGCAGTTAATCTGTCCTTTTTATTTCAATATAATAATTTTTCTACCACCTTTGTTTTTACCATTTATATATATTAATATTAGTATATTAATATAGACTTTTTGTCATGTCAATTAAATGCTTTCATCTCATATTTAATGATTTTATCTTCATATTTATCTCCATTTAGTTTTATAATTAGCAAATATTGATAAGCAATTAATTAATTCATTTATCAGTTAACTGGCATGTCATATAATAAATCCAGCTGTGTCTATATAGAGCCCTAGTATAGACAGTGACATTCTCACTTTGATTTGTTTATGCACCCTTGTGTGAAGCTGTATGAAGTTCTTTCACCTCACACAATCCTGTGAAGATATATATACAAGTTCATTCACCATCTGATCTGTGTAGAAAAAGATCAATGAAAGATAGAACAGGAGTGGGTGTGTGAGAGAGCAACTATTTCATCCACTGCAGCATATCAAGTTCTTCAGAGAACACGCATACACACACTTTCATAAAAAGATAAAAATAAACACAGTCATGTTATTTAGTCATAGTTCAAATGTGTCCTCCTGTTGCCCAATCAATATCTTAACTCTGTATATGTATACATGTTAGTCTAGCTTCCCCTTTGTTATTTTTCCTACTGTTTCTAGTTTATAGACTCAATGATATGTGCTGCATCGCTCAATATAGTTCCAGGCCAGCGATTTGAGAGTATTCCTGGCATTTGCATTATGTCTTCAAGGCTTAACTCTTGTGGACTTTAACATGACCTCTGACATCAGGACTATAACCTGGAAGTTTTCTTTAGATCTCTTATAAGTCCATTGCTTTTCCTAACAGTTTTCCTTTTTCTTCTCTTCTGCCTCTCTCTCTTCCCTTCTCTTTCTCAGATAATGATGAATAGGAGTTATTCATCCGTGCCAATGGCAGCCTTGGACAATCTGCTGGCAGGCTGAAGTGTTCCCATGATGCACACTGACAAGCCGAGGAGATGGGGGGGTTAGGGTGAGAAAAGGGGGAAATGGGCCGCTCAGGCATGGGCAGTTTAGAGTCCACGGTTCGACTGTAGTTCTGCTTCCATATCCTAAGTAACTAAAGCACGACTCTGTAAATTTTGTTCATAAATGTGCAGTGGGTAGTAATATTTAACCAAAGCATAGCAGAGCGTTAGCAGATGGGGGCGAAAAGCAAGAGGTCTCAGACAGTCACATGCTTCCCCAAGCTGTTGACAGACTATGTTAAATTGATGCTCTGTGCTGTATTTACTAACAGCTGAAGTCATGAGATTTGCTTTTTAAGGCTCTAGACCAGCCAGGGAGGTCTAGTTCAGGGGTCAAAGGTCAATTATCTGCCCAGTTTCAGGTGCACACCACAGGCAGCAGGTTTTATGCAGCTGTCTACCTCAGACAACAAAAGACCTGGCTAAACTTAGTATGTAAATTCCAGTTTAAAAATTCTGTTGAACCTCTTTTTGTACTTTTTACACAAGTGACAGTCATTTACATTCTTTAACATCCTCCTTAATTATTTTACCTCTTAAGATTTCTTACAAGTGAAGTTTAAAGCATTGTTTCAGGATTTGACAGAACTGTTATTTCGGTACTGTAGGGAGTTGCATACAAAGCGCAACTATACAATAGCGTGCACAAGCATGGTTATTGTGGTGGTATTTTGGGTTTATGATCTGCATTTATAAAGGCTGTGGAGATGCTTTGTGCATGTTGTACACTGCTGCCCCTCCAGCTGGATGTTGAAATGGATTCTTCATTTTAGTTCCTGGCCAAAAGTGGTACTTGAAAGTGTACAGAAAATTGTAACGCGTTCTAAAGGAATTGTTAAATAATTTGCTAACGTTATTGTTTGTGTGTTTGCATGTCATGTATTTCTTTGTTCTGAGAAATAAAAAGTACTTTTTTACGAGAATGTTGTGTGTGTGTGGGTATTTGAAAGTGACAGTCTCGGTTTTGGATGCGAAACGGCTGAGCTGAAATAGGTTGCCAAAATCTATTTTCAGCTACCTATTTGAGAGGGATTTTCTTCACTTCTCCTCAACCTGATTGGTTCTGTAAGCTGTCAATCAAGTAGCAACCGTGCAGCTGTCACTAAAACTGGCTGTAAGCGTGTAGAGGTTTCCCTTTTATCACAGAACACCCGAACATTCCCAGACAGCCACAGACTATTGTGGGTGTGTTTAACTTTGCCAGATATTTTGGTATATGAGTCACATAGTCAGTTTTCTTCAATAAATGAAGAGTCTACTAGTTCATTCATTTGTTTTCTGACCAATTTAAATAGCTAAATGTGATAAACTTCTTTGTGTGTGTGTTTAAGAGCATTAATTTCACTTTCTCTTTGTGCCTGGACAGTCTCATGGATCATTCTGCTATTATGTTTGCTTTTACTCTTCAAAATGATGTCACATACCTTTCGTTCTGACTAAATGTAGTGTGGTTACTTCTGTTGCAGATTTGCGACTATTGCATTAGAATATTAATGCAATATTAATGTTAATTAAATTAATTGAATGCATCATCTGTACTGTCTTTTCTCAAGACTATAATATAAAATATACATGGAAAACTTGTTCCTATTTGACCCCTCAGATCATTTAACAGCTCCCATGTCATTTAAACATGACCGCATCACTGAATAATAGGAAATTACTTTTAAAACTGGTACAGTGAGGGACAATGTTACATCAAGGTTCAATCGTTAACATTAGTTACTACATTAAGTGTCAACTACCAAGTTAATGTTTATTTATTAATATATGGTTGTTTTTTGTTCATTTATGTTCGTTCATAATACATCAACTCTTGTTCATATATAGCCTACAACTTAAAACATAATATGGTATTAAATGTTAAAATTAACATTGACCAAGATTAATAAATTCTGTAAAAGTATTCCATTGCATTGCAACTGTCTGCATGTTTTGTGATTTCTTGTAATGTTTGCACTGTCTGCACAAGTTTGCACACATGCAACTTATGTGGAACCATGTGATTGTACTTGTCCCTTGTTGTTCATGTAGTCTATGTCTTATGTGACACCATGGTCCTAAAGGAAAGTTGTTTAATTCCACTATGTACTGCACCCGCTATATATGGTTAAACAACAATAAAAAAACTTTCTATAATATTGTAAAAAAAACTGTATTTTCTTCTCAAGAACTTCAAACAGATCACTGTCAACCCACTGCAATTTAAGTTTAATATATTTGTAGCTGAAGTTCGTATTAAACTGCCGACAGTATTCTGTATTACTAAAAACAGTGCCTTTTCTTTTTTTTATTTTAGGGATAAAGCAGAGAAAAACCAGAAAAATATGGGGAAAAACAACAAAGAACATAAATGGATTTTATATTGCGGAGTACAGTACCTAGAATTAGCCAATTCATGTCAGGTTTACATGGGCTCTGTCTAGTAGTGTTTCTACAGTAAACTTTGTCTTTGTACAGTCTGCAATAAGACATTTACATTATTTATACAAAGACACTGACTCTAATATACTTATTCGTATTCTGGCAAACGTAACATTACAGTGCTTCAGGTCAGAACAAAAGATGCTTTACACCATGTAATAAAGGCTTATATCAGTAGGTGATGATCACTCTGTTTGTATGTATATTATGCTTTGAAAAACTAAGCATGACATTTTGCATTCAAACTCCATTCACACCATCTTTGCAATACAATTAAACTCTACTGGCAGTTTCTGCAATTTGTGCTATCAATTTGCCTTTTATTTCTCGCTCTGTTCTATGTTTTGGTCGGCATAAACCGAATTGTCTGTAATTTTATACTCATTGTCGCAGTTAATTGTGTCTCCTTGATGGCTCGTGCTATGGAAAAAAACGGTACTGATCCTGTGGGAAATGATGGTAGGGAATCAATCATGCCATACTAGAGGAGAGAAAGCACTGATGGATGAAAGAATGGATTTCTATTTTTTTTCTCATGGCTGCTTTTTGCTCTCGTTTGAGTGTGGGCTGCTTTTTAATTTAGAGGAAGACGAATCTTGTGCTGCAATTTTAGAAGTGGCAGGGCATCATAAATCACGCTGTTACGATTAATGTTCTTTCTGAAGTGCTTTCAATTAAAAAGGCAATGCAATTAGCTATTTGTCATCAGAACTACGCATTTTACCATTGCTTTGCCTCGAGGAAATGTGGAAAAGTTTTGCGCCTGCTTTATTTCTTTATAAATATATATATCTTTATTTGTGCATATTTTTATACTGAATTCCATCAGACCGTCAATCAAAACATACCGTTCAAGTTACCATTCATGATCCAAAAATCAACATAAATCTGTAATGCATTTATTAAACAAGGTTTTTTTATAAGTTCATAGTTGTGTCAGTGATAACAGGGCTGCAAACATCCACAAACTATCACACTACTACAATTGTGCTGTTGATATGTTTGATAAGCTGTTCCTATGATATGCAACACTTGGACTTTAAAATTTAAGGGTCACTTTTTATACATTTTTTTGTACATACATTTTGCTTTTTGGTTAATGATATTCTGGGTTAAAATATTTAAAGGGGAAAACAAGTCAAGACAGCACCTTACATTGCTATGATTATACAATGTTTCATATTCATGGTCATAGAGGTTGCCTGAAAAGCATATCATAATCAAGGCCTATATGCACACTGTGGGAATGTTTAATATATCCATGACTGATGGTGTGCGTGAACTAAGGCAATAAGACGACAGCAGAATGGATTGTTCGAGAAAAAGCTGTTATGCTTGTCACTCCCGTTTCTCTAAAATCTTTTACCCATTTATTAAATCCCAGGGGTTGAGTTAATTTTCTTTGTGGTTTGAGGTTCCCCCAATGTTAATATGGAAGTCAGTGAGAAAGCTCTCCTCTCTCTCTCTCTCTTTCTCTCTATATATATATATACTGTATATGCATCAGCAATACATACATATTCATGATTTTTTGCGCATAAGTTCATTATGTCTCTCAAATTTCGGCTTTGTGCTTAATCTGACAAATATTTTGCCCTGAGGTATAATTTTGCAGAGGCTTTTTCTCTTTGGGAGTTAAAACACAGATTTGGTTTATATGTACAATCTCTCTGTGGGTTTTGAAATGTAGGTTAGGTTAAGTTTAAACCTCCCCCACCTGAAGGGAGATTAATACTGCTCTTTCGTTTACCTCTGCACTAGTTAACTGTCTCTGTTGTGGATACAAAATACAGCACAACATTCAATATCCTGCTAAAATCCTGCTGAGACAGGAGCAGTGAGATTATCAATAGTGTGGCTGTAAAACATGTATTGACTGAGGATTCTGGGTATGTTAGAGAGACTGAGAAAAGGAAACAGTACGCAGAATAAGCCAAGAGCTTTTGCTGCAAAAGTGTTTATCTACATGAAACAATGCAAGTTATCTGAGCTTGTCTTATAGCAGAACCTGATTATATAATATGCCATTTTAGTACTGGGTAATTTGATGAAAACATGACGGCATGACAAGCTCAGTTTTCTGTGCTAATGTATTTTCTGTTAAAACAGGAAGTTTGGGCAGAACATGTCAAAGTAACTTCCAGGGACTATAATGATTGGATTTTAGTGAATGATATTTATATTGCATTGATTTTAGGTTTTAAATTGCTTTTTTATATAATAAGTATGCATCTACACCAAGTGAGACCGGAGATGTGTCCAATCAATTAGTTTCTTGTGCTTAACGCAAAATCATCCAGATTATTTAATTGACATTGATCTGAGGCGTGAAAGGTGCCATCCCAATCCCCCGTAACACATGACCTCCCATTATGAGCCTCACTTACCAAAATGGGGTGTAAAGATGCATTTAAAAGGAATTTCTAAATAACGTTCAGATTTTAAAATTATTATTTGTTAAATAAGATTTTTCTTTGCATAGAAGATGGCTGGCCACTTTTAAGTACAAGATATGTAAAAGCCTTGTTTCTTTTGTTGCTATCAATTTAAATTCCATAACTATAACCAGTTACATAGCTGTAAGAATCAATGATTGGACTTAGTGTTTACTAATATAATAGTCCTATAAAAAAGCCACAGAATGTGCAGCTGACACACACACACACACACAAGCCCTTATTCTGTCTGACATTAGAGCATGAATTCACAGTTTCATAGACTTAGATGGTCGTAGTAGTTGTCATGGCCTTGGATAACAGATGTGTTCAAGCTGCAAAGGATCACTGAATCCATTATTCTGTCTGTCACGTCTTCTCTCTCACCCTGACTGTTTCCCTTTGCCCCCCACCCCCCACTCATGCCTTTTATTGCCAGCGACACAGCTGTTGTCCCAGACGTGGCTGAATTGCATGCACCATAATACATGAGTGTGTGTGTGTGTGGTTGCAAATGGCTGTTCACAGATTCACTAAGGGAAAAATAAAACCCTCACGCTGATGCCTTGATGCTTATTTGTCTTTCTAGCCAATAAACTATCCTGGCACTTTATAGTATAACAGCATCATTTTCACCCCTTTGTAGTACACTTTGCTAAAGAAGAAATATAAAGCTTTCAAAACACTTTTTGCATGTATATGCTTGTGATTATTATAACCTGCACTGTTATTCCAAGCTAAAACAATCCTGCCTCAGACTGATCCGTGACTGGGTCAGTGATAAATCAAAGCAGGCCTTCTCATTGGGGTTATCCAAGAAATTTGCACCAGGCTTTACAGCCTCTGCCCCTCCCTTTAGGGGCTGGGATAAATGACCCCCAGCAACAGTGAAATATGACCAGAGGGCTTCTGCCATTTCCAGTGGGATCACTTCTGACGTCCAAGAGCAGTGTGATCATAAATCTACCTGTTTTATTATTCTCTTTCTTTCTGCTTGGAATACTGTTTCTCTCTTGCCCCTTTCTTGTGTTTTATACACATTCATGTACATTTGCCTTATTTGTTTTTTCATCTAATTGATTGTTCTTATTAACCAAGACATTAAATTGTTCATAACCCTTTTGTTGTACTGACAAACATTCAAATCAGACCTTTTAAACTATTTTAGCTTAAATATTTACACTGGTTAGCAAATGCGGGACTATAAAGTGTATAGTAAAAATATCACACAATTATGTGTTGTAATTTGTCGATCAGATATACGTTGAGACAATACATTTCAAAATCAAGGCCAAGGTTGTGTAACCCTAACTAAACTAACATATTCATCTTACTACATACTACATTCTCTGTAGGCTATCAAACTGATGAGTCAATACATACATTTTCATGCTTAATGCATTTAAAAACACACACACATAACCTCACATATATACATATAAATATATATACATATATATATATATATATATATATATATATATAAAACCTCTGACTTACTCTCTTTATGCTATATGGAATAAATAGAGCCAATAAGGTAGAAACCCTATGATGTAAATCCTTTTGACTTGAGTGCTTTAGAACTTGGAATGAGCCTTTAGCAGAGATGACTTTTGGATAAAGCATATATATATATCCACAATCACAGCATTTGGGTAGTGGTGTGTATGATCATTTTACAACTAGAGGGACAGTGTGAGAGTGACATGACTTTTTAAAAGGTCTCTTGCACAGTTTACACACCGGTGATGTAGGCTAATCTTCTGACGACATAACTTACACATTAACCTTTGTATGTGCCAGTGTGCATGTAACAAGTTGATCTTTGAGCACAAGGTGGAGGAGAGATACAAAGCCTTGGTGGATAATGCTGCTACAGCTAAAGTACTTTTAGTAGAAATCTTATGACTCAAGCACAATATCACCTCTGTCATTTTAAGAAAATTTGGTCATGTGATCATTTGTATATGCATTATGCATAGTTATGCATTGCATTGTGGGATATAGTATTCCTTTAAGTATACTCTGTTATATATTAAACATTTTATGAAAATAATGGTAGGTTTGGGAATTCTACATACAGACAATTTTCAGAGTAGGCCTATATGTACTCTACACTGCTAGTAAGATTATTATTGTAGTACTGTAGTAGGGTAGTATTCCACAATAGCATTTATTTATCTAACAAGTTACATATCTTTCTACCTGGCGTAATTATTTTTAGGAGTGAACAAAAAATGTACCTTGTATAAACCTTTGTATGACCTGACACTAGTGGTTATTAGCCCCATATGAAGCAGGCGATGACTATAAACAAACAATTTATCATAAAAAATGAGTCCACTAAGCTACGGGTAGGTATTGATTAGAAATTAATTTTCTTAACACATGGTGATTAAAGTGCTGAAAGGCTTATTTAGAATTATAATTGTTTCGTAAAGAATTGAAGAAAGCCTACAGTAACTCAACACGGTTGTGCGTATCAGCTGTGCGTTTTGAAAACCCTCCCTCCCGACTACCTAGACACTGAAACGTCCCATAGTATCAACCGAGCTCGTCATGGCGCTCGGACGCAGGAACTCGCCTCTGCTGTTTTTCCTTGCTTTCTTTAAATTTTAATCCACCTGAATCTCTTGGACTCGGGGTTTTGGCTCCTCCGATTGAACAATTTAAGAGCGATGACCCATTCCTTGCTTTTATATACTGATCTTAACATGTAAACTTGTCTCCAACTGGGCGATCAAGATTTCAGGAACCCTTTTCCAAGACGAATTCCCTAGCTTGAGGAACTCGGGAAAGAAACTGTTCTGGAAGAAGAGGAGGGGTGAAAAGGGGCCCTTATTCAAGGTAGCGTTATATTTGCCCTCACAATCTTCTCCGTAATCAATTATTAAATTTAATTTACACCGCGGATCAAAGTTTGTGAAGTTACATGGTAACTTAACCAGCGTGTACACTATCCATGAGTTACACAAACGTGTCGATGAAAGCCTCTGTCGTGTACTGTTTGCCGTGACACTAAGGGCAAATCGTATCACGCACAACACTTTATAGGCGCTATTTGCAATCGCTATTTTTTATTATGTCGTGGTTACTTTTCAAATGACGATTTCGATGCATTATTTAGTTTTCGTAGTTTTTTTAACAGGCTGTGCTCATAGGCACCATTGGAGGGTCGATACATTTGTAACACTGCTTGGAAACAATGTAGCGAATGTTGGCTTTGTAGCTATTAAACACAAGGTTATTGTTTTTACCCATGACTTTACGATAAAGAGGGCGAGGTTGAGTGTTTACAATACATGTGGAGTTAAACGGTACAGCAGATTAACGGCGATGTAGGATAAATACTGCGTAAAACAAAGGAACTTGTTTTCTATATTAAAATGTCCATTCTGTATATAACTGAGTGTTTTCGAGAAGCCAGTGCCCAGATTTACTTTTCGGTTCCTATCTACTTTTTCAGCCGTATCTCTGGTTTAGTTTTCTACATGTCTTTGATAGATAGTTTTTGATGGGATCGTGGTAGTCTATTAATCGGGATGCCGGTGAGATAACCGGGTGAATAGTGGATGAGCTGTAGGGGGCACGGGACAGGCGCAAGCATCACTTCTTGTTTGGGAGCATATTTTAAGTTTAGATACGAAGGTTCATTCTGCCAAGGGACTAAACTGACAGTTCAGTTTTTAATCATTGTCGGCTCCTGTTGTCCTTAATGTTTCTGCTGCTTATGCTCTCTGCAAGTTTTCTGTGCCTTTTATAGACCATAGACCTTTAGACCAATTTAGTTGTTCTTGAAAATCCTGGATTTTATGATTCGGGGTTCTTTTGTGTGTAATTGAAAAACCAATTACATTGATTATAGATCCGTTTACACCTAGTATTAAGATGCTGTGTTGATGACGCAATCATAAGTGTTCAGGTCTGAATACTGGTAAAGGGGTCTAAAACGTTTTTGATTGGATCACATAAACAATATACGGAGAAGGTCAGATTCGCATGTGACCATTTAGCATTTGTAGTGTGCACGCTGCTGCTGCATCCCGGATGCGAAGTGAAGCCCCGCCTACCCACTTTCTATCAATCACTGAGCTAAAACAACGGTTTACTAAACTTTACTACAATAATACCCGAAAATGATGCCCGAACCATAAACATAAAAATTAAATTGGTTATATATTGGTTTTAATTTAAATGCCATGTTTTGCTTTAATGCTCTTCTTTAACATGTATTATATAATGACAGACTGGGCTCTAGTGTATTTATTCATGAATCAGAAACCCTCTGTGTTTGATTTTTAACTATAAATGACATTTTCTTTGGCCTTTTGCAGTGAATACTAGAGACATGACCATGACGGCATGGGAGTGACATGAGAGTCGGATCAGATTTTTCTCCTAACAACCTTATGTCCACACACCCACACCATGCCCTTCTCTCTTCAAATTGACAAGACTGATTGAATGAACAACCACACTGAGAAAGCTTGTGCTAGTGTGAAAATGGACGAGTCTGCACTCCTTGACCTTTTGGAGTGCCCGGTATGCCTGGAGCGGCTGGATGCCACAGCGAAGGTGTTACCGTGCCAACACACATTTTGTCGGCGCTGCCTTCTTGGGATTGTGGGATCACGTGGAGAACTACGCTGCCCGGAGTGCCGCACTCTGGTGGAGAGCGGCGTGGATGAGTTGCCAAGCAACATCCTCCTGGTAAGGCTGCTGGACGGTATCAAGCAGAGGCCAAGAAGGACAGGAACTGTGCACGTCGCATGTACCAATGGATCAGCAGGAGTGGGAGTCCGGGCACAGGCCTCAGGAGGAGGCCAGAGAGATCAGGGTCCCACAGGGCTACAGTCTCAAAGGGCTCAAGCCAAGACTACTCCAGTGAGGGTGAGTTTAGAGAGCTGTAGCTGGATGAGTCTTCATCAGACCCATGTACTAATGTAACATCAGACAAATATGGTCAAATACTAAAATATAAGTAAAATCTGTTTACAAGAAACAAACTTATTAGATTATTAACATTAAGATTATTAGCTTAATGGTCTTATCTTTGTCAGATGGTAGACTGGCCTTACCCCATCTGACCGTGGGTGATACAGCATAAGGACAAATCAGGCGCTGGGAAGAGAGGCCTCTCTTTCTCTCTCTCTCATCTGCATCGTCATCCTGGATAATGAACGGTTAATCAAGGGTTTATTTAGGATCAGTGTAATTCACATAATATAATACAGAAAAAAGAATACTGGTTGGACTGATTAAGAGGGGACCACTTTTCTCTGATAAAATAATTTGGGTATAATAGGTGTGTGTGTGTGTGTGTGTTTTAAGTAGTTTGTGTAGCAGAAAGCACTAGAAAGAATCTTGTTACCTCAGTGCATTGTGTTGCATCTAAAGCACCTCAAGCAGCTGAGGTAAGCGTCCTTTCCTGCAGAGAGAACGCTGCATTAACTGCCTCTTATACTGCAAGTTTTTGTTTGGTGTGCTTGTATGTGTGATTGAGAACATCTTTATACTTTTCCTTTGTGTGAGAGAGAGGAATTGCAAAAAAGCCTTGCAAGTTGTGTTTGTGGCTGTATTTAATTTTGTGCCTGCATCTGAGCAAGATTTTCCAATATAACTTTCAGACAAAGTGTCTTGGTAGACCTGCATAGTTGTCATAGCAGCGGTTTTGTGATTGTTTGTTTTGTTGTGTTTTACCTTTTGGTTTTGCACGGTAACAAAACACAGGTGTCCTTACAATCAGGCCCTCTGTCATCTCTCCCACAAAGATTTCTGGGACAGAAAGAGGCCTCCACCCACAGCATGATGCGAGACAACGTTCTAAGCCAGACATCTCCGGTCTATAATCTTTTTATATCCGCCTTTCTTTAGTTGTTCATAAACAAGTCTTGTTAAATGACAGCATGGATTACCCTAATATTCAAGCCCCCAATCTTGTTTTCACATCTTAAACAAAAGTTTATCAGTATTTTTATACCTTAGGATGACTCCCCAAGATACTAAGATGTCTTTGCTAAGGTTACTTGTTGTAATGCTGTTTGCAGGTTTTTTACATAAGAAAGTACATTCTTCAATCACCTGTACATTTTTAAAACAAATTGTAGTGTTTGATGGTGCAAAATCCATCACAACTTTGCTAGGCTGTTGTGGGTGGTTGCTTGGCTATAGCTAGACACTTGCTATAGGTGCTCTAACACATTGCTGTGTGGTTGTGTAGATGTTCTTGGTGGTTTGTATGGCAATGCTAGGTGTTTGCTATGGTGTTCTAGGTGGTAAAATTAACTGACTCTTATTGGCTCTCACATATTGTCCAACATTTTGTTTTTTATTTACATGAAGATCTAATAATCTCCCTATCCCAGAATGCCTTTAGAGAAAGACTTCTATTCTAAAAATAACAGAAATCTGATATACTCTCTTTACACATTCTTTTTAAATTACCTTATCTGTATAAATATCATACTTTAAGAACATATCGTTAGCATAAGGCTTTTGCTAGAGCTCACTGAATCTAGTAAAGTAAGTTGCATCAGGGTAAGGTTTGTATGTAAGATATTATCTAAGATATATAAGATCTAATCTAATATATAGATGATGATGATGATTGTTTATGTGATTTCTTTTGTTAGTTATATACAGAGAAAAACTATGTTGAAAAAGGTAAGTTAGGGGTAATCAGCATGCTGAGCACTAAAACCATTATAAAAACTCCCTCTGTTCTTCCCTGCACAAACTTAGAAGTGGTCACCCCTTATCTACTCTCTCTTTGTACCCACTGTGTATTCACACGGCAGCCTATTCAAGGGTGCATCCGAGGTGCAGTAAACAGCCTTGCTGCTAGTAGAAAGGGCTTTATGTGTCAGTTGTAGGTTCAAAAAGAGTCTGTGATTCAAAGGTAATGCAAGGACCAGGAATGCATCGGAGACAACACGATAACAGAGAGCCGTTTGAGTGACAGGTCTGTTATTTAGGTCTTCAGAGGAGTTTTGTTAAGTCTGACACATGATATGCACTGCTTTGGATACACAAAACACACACTCACGCATGGATGCAAACTAGAGCTAAGCTCCAGAATTCCTCCCCAAGTCATGGATACACACATACAGACATGCACACTCATAAGATCTTGGTTGTCAAATATTATGTTATGTGGCAGTTAAAGCATCTGTGTGGCAGTGTGTGCAGGAAAGTGATGTTAGTTGTATTAAACAGCTTTCACCTGTCTGTATGGTGATGCATCATCCCTATTTGCTTAGTTTAGTGTGATTCAGGAGAATGTAAATCTGAATTCAGACTTAACTCTGCAGGCAAACATTAAATATATCTTTCAATGTATACATTTTGAGTATATGTTGTTTACTTGCTTCTCAGTGTCAGATATAAAACTCTTGGATATCTTTCAGTTTGATGCTGTATGCACCATTCTGGTGTCCATGTAAATACAGTCATTGTAACATCCTGGGAACTGGAAACAAGATACTTTGTTTTTTTACTAACTGAAAAAACATGTACCCTGACTTCTGGAAGTAGAAGTCAGACAGTCATATAGGAACTGTCAATAACAGCCAATTTTTTGCCCAAAAAAATTTTTTTTTGCATTACTTTTTGCAATATGCATCAGACAGTAAATGGTCTGTGGGCGTGCCGTCTGAAGCTGAAACTGTCCCATCCCTGGACCTCATCCAGGGGGGTTCAAATGTCTCTAAGAGGTAGATGTGAGGGAGATAGAGGTGGGGCATGCAGGTGGATTCTTTGAGCTGCTGAAAAATGGAAAGATCAAAGAATATGTCAGTACCTATGAGTCCCATCGGGCACAAAGTACTTCTCTCTCTCTCTTTCCCCCTCGCTCTCTTTCTCTATCTCTTTTTTTCTCTCCCTCTTTGAGTTCTAGCACTCCAAACTGAAGAATAGCAGGAGGTGTGGCTGAGGAGACGCATACACAACAGTTTATTGTTTGCACCCACCTCTGATCTGACAGACTCAGGGCAGCGACAGGGCCATTGCCATACACTGTGTGTCATCGCCATACACTGTGTAGAGAACAGCAACACTTAAGAATGAGAATATACTAAAAGGAGAGTGGAGACATCAGAAAGTTGCTCAAATAATTTAAGGAGCCATCCACAGCTGTCGATGCTGATTCCGCCTACCGCAGAGCTCCAAAGCCACTTCACCAAAACAACTCGGCAAAGCTCTTGCTGACTAATCACAAGGGTTTGTATTGTATGACTGTGTGTGTGTGCATTTGTGTGTTTGTGAATGACTGACTGGATGTCACCCAGGGTTCACCTTTTGTGAACAGACTTATAGACAAGACTTGTGTTCAGCCAACTGTGGCTCTGCAAATGTTTTACTGTGTGTGTGTGTGTGTGTGTGTGTGTGTGTGTGTGTGTGTGTGTGTAGCATGACGAGCATGTTCATTGAACTGGTTATTAGTTTGAATGAATGGATATCCGTGTCTCCCGTTGTTTCTTGTGCTTTTCAGAGCTTATTTTTGGAGATGGATGACTGTTATGAGACAGTTCTTTAATGAATCACACAAAAAGACTCACAAACACAGGAGTAGTTAGTTTGAGTAAGTCTGATAAATCCTTAACTGAATGAACACACTAAATCCATCACAGTAGTTATTGAATTACCATCCGGCTCCTTTAATGAACAAGAAGTCTTTATTAAAAATCTTTTAAATAACAAAGCATTAAGTAACTGCAAATCGAAGCTTCAAAACATATCACTAAAGTAGTACAGATTTGTATATTAGTTAGGACCATTTATGGCGGTGGAGGCAGAGGGTTTCTGTGATTTTTGCCAAGTAGGACATGTTACTAGATTAAATCCTAACCTAAATTCTAGACTGAATCCTAAAATCAGAGGGAAAGAGGGACCCGAACCCAGTCTTAAATCTAAGATAACCCAACCCAAATCTAACATTGACCTTAAACATAATCCTGTAATCTGATTGGTTGATAGAAATGTTGTTTCGGGACAAACATTGCTGTTGATCCAAGAACATGTCCTGTTTGGTGAAATTACAGTAACCAGGGGTGGAGTTCTGTAGTTAGTGGTGTCTCAATCCCTTCATGAAATGCAGGGAACTGCACATCAACATAATGATGGTTTAACCTCATCCTTTTCTTCTCCCTTTCCAAGAGGACGTGACGTGCTTTTCACGACCTGTCAGCCAGGCTTTCAGAGACAAAGCAAAGAGGAACAGCGCGTGGGGTCGTAGGTCAGTTGTGAGGGGTCATGAGTGTTGGGTCAGAAGCAGAGCATGAGGCAGTGAGGGTGGTAATGTAATTCAGTGTTACTCTTTGATCTTCCTCATACACATACTCAGAAACTTATTAATATTTAATCAGTTTCTAAAGCAGCTTTGAATGTGGCAGTAATGTAATGAATCTCCATATCTGGCTGCGAGAAAGCGTTAACAGCTGTGTTGTTAGCCTAGAGCGCAGGCACACGTTTTCACTCTAATATCTCGTTATGAGAAGCAGAACAGATAAGGCCTTGCATTTAATTGATGAACGGGTGCTTGGTTTAATGGCCTTGTTGGCTGATACTGACTTTCAGCTTCAGATGGCACGACTACAAAGTGTTTACGGGCCATCCGATGCATTATACTGACAAAAATGGCAAGAACAGAAGTCGGGGAACACAGAAATGACTTTAAACTAAAGGGAAAATCAATTTTTGAAATGGTTACCAGAAGTTTGCAGGGTTTATGGGCTTTGAAATGTGTTCAAGAGTTTTGTCTGAGGCAGTTTGAGGCACTCTGGAGCAAATATGCCACACATCCTTGATGACTGTGTATTCAGCTTTGCTCTCAGGGTTATATGTGACTAGATTTCCCCAGTTCTAAATGTCATGTAAAATTTAACTGTGGTCAGTGACTTTAGATGTTGGTCAGACAGTTCCCTTCCTGTCCAAGTTGGTGGTTCTTGGCCAGCAAAAGCTGTTTGATCTTTTAACGGCAGCTGCTTCTTCCGTCATCATGTGTTCCTGTCCGGTGCTCTGTAAGGGGCTATTCATACAGGATAAATTCTTGCATTTCAAAACGGCTAGACGGAGCGCAGCAGAATGGAACAGTACACAGGAGTCATGGTGTGTTTTGTAAATAACTGTTTTTAAGGTATTTTAATCTTGACATTGTCTTAAACATACGCTCACAGCACGAGACATGCTGCTGCAGCTGTCTGTTGCAAAAATACAGACTAACAATAACATAACAGCACAGGCCAAGTGCAAAAATGTAACTTTTTATTCTCTCACTTGCTTTTTCTCTCTCTGTCTCTTTCACTCTGTCTGTTTTATTCTCAGCGTCACATCCTTGTCATACATCCCCCTACAGATTGCAAGAGAAATCTTTAACCTTTTACCCCATCACACACCCACACACACACTGTTTGGGTCCATTTAACTTAAAAGCCTGAACGTTTGTCCATCAGTAAGAGCGTTTCATGAGACTGACCTCTTTAGCGGAAACTTCCCCAAACCCCAAAAGCCCCAAAATCTAAACTCTGTGGGCCGCTCGTTTGATGTGTGAAGCCTTTTTTCTGCCCCGGCTCCTCCTCCCAGCAGTGTGTTTGCTTGTGTTCCCTTCTTTGTGTTTCTTTGGCGGTACTTGGTGGTTTTATGCAAGGAACAAGGAATGTTGTTTATTGTGTCCTGGCACGTATTAAAGCTTTTGGTGAGTTTCCTTCGACCCCGGTCCTCTGCAGCCCTGTGGCCGAGTGGACCACATTTACTCACCAGCCCTTTTAGATGATATCATGGTTGCCGCAGAAACCTCTGGCTGACCCTTGCCTGTGTCGTGTAACCCCTTCATTAAGGCTAGTACCCTGTAGGCAAGCCTGTACTTAAAGATCTCCCTGCACATAGGTCCTCCCTTTCCAAGTGTTGTCTCCATTTTTTTCCCTTAGTTTTCCTGCTGTGCTTGCTCTGTGTATTAGCTAATTTCCCTTCACTCTCTCCCTCTTTTATTACCCATTATTCCCTCACTTACATTTTTTGTTCTCCGCCTTTTCATCTTTCTGGTGTTTTTTAATTCCTTCCCTCATTTCTTTCACAGCTGATAGCAGGAAGTCATTTTCAACCGCATAATGTTTCCCACAGGCTTCCAGATTTTTTGTATTTGTGTGTAGTACTAACACAGCGTGTTAGTTTGCATGGTAAACCCTCTTGAAAAATTGCATTTATACATTTATCCCCTTCAAAGCATCGCCACTGCAGCCATACACCTTCAAACAGAAGTCTTATCTTGCATTATGTCGCGTCTTGTGCCATTGTAGTTTTAGCGTGCAGTTTTAAAAGTTGCAATGGAACTTTTGCCTCTATCACGATATGAAACATAAAATTGCACAATATAGTAGCCGGGTCCTCCTCTTCCTGTTTATGGATGTGAAATAACCATACAGATTAACGACATCAGAGTGACATTTCCTACAAAATCGAACCCAACACTTAAATTACAAAACATTATTATAAACTTACTGTTTTGAATCAGGGTAAGGAGACCATTTTGAACACTGATGCGTTATGTACCTGCAAAATTGCTGAAGGTGCATAACTAAACAAAAAAAGTTACGTATTACAGTTTTCAGTTGAAAATAGCTGTTTTAAAAAAACATATTTCAAGATTTCTGTATTCTGTTTCATTTCACTGTACTCCATATAGCTGTTTTTGAGCAAAAAAACATGACTTGTGTAAATAAATGCCCGTCTATACCTAAGAATCAGTCTAAACAAAACTAGTCTGATTACACAGGGCTTTCTTAAGAATGATTAGGTCAGTAGTTGTTTAAGCTGTGTCGACTAGTCGGTTTTGGAAACATGTTGTTATGTACAGCACTACTTTAGATATATGCATTTATATGTGTCTTTTTGTGCCCTCCAGCTGCATTGTGTGTTTGCATGCTGACACAAGCTAGTGTTTTGGGATTGTTGTGATTTTGATGTGTTTGTGTATGCTCTAGTTCCATAGGGTTTGACTGTCCATTTCTCTACCCTGAGGTTACATCATTTCAGGACTGGGATCAAAAGACCTAATCAGGTGTTAAAAGCGTAACCATGGAGACTGACTTGCTGTTTGGTCGAGAGCACCGGTGGGCCCTTGGGGAAGGGTGTGTGTGTGTGTGTGTGTTTCTCTATCAGTGTATGCATGCGTGTCTGTGTGTTTTTAAAGTAGTTTCTGTCTCAAGAATTTATCACATAATTACAGTTTCAGTTCCGACCTACATCTCTGGTTTGCCTGTAAAGAGAGCACGCTTGCGTTACTCGTAAATGTTTTACTAGTGTGTCACGAAGTGTGTGTGACCGATTAAAAACTTGAATATTTAATTTCGTGATCTTAACATCTGCTGCGTGCGTGCATACACACACGCACACTGTTGCAAGCTTTTATTGCAGCCATCTGCATCTTACCCAGCTTACCCAATAATGACCAGAGTCACATCTGGTCATTATTCACCAATCAATAAGTGCTAACCAATCCATATATCACACCACTGTGTGTGTGTGTGTGTGTGTGTGTGAGAGATGGGTGGCATGTTCTTGAGACACCTGAGCTACTCTTGACAGCTGTGTTTGTGTGTTTTCTGTTTTTCTTTTCTTGTTTTTTTTTTGTTACAGCAAATCTGTTACACCTGTGATTTCCCAGCTGGAGTTAACCACACACATAAACACACACCTACACTTCACTCTGTAGAGTCTGTGTGGTCTTATTGCTTTAATCAGAAGACGTTTTGATTCGCTTGATCACAGAGATTGTGTCTTTTTTTCTTGATCTAGATCTACAGCACCTGCTGTTACCCCACAAGTTCTTCTTTTTAATTGATCTATAAATACTAGTTCTATTTAAAGTGTTGCAGATGCTCCCTCTGGCTTAATGCTGATTGGTCAGCTTGTTTGGTTGACAGGTCTTCTGCCTTCTGCTGATTGATGGGCGTTTTCTTTCTTTTGACCTTTGACCTTGTACCAAAGAAAAAACGCTGCACATAGTTGACAAGTTCCAGTGGTTGTGTGTGCTGAAAGAATCAAACATTCCCTTCCTCCATCTTGATATTGTCAGATAAATGTATGCCACTGTGTAAATATACTACAAAACTGGAAAGGAGTTTACATTCACACTGAATATATCATGTGAAAGCTGTAATTGTGTGTAATTGAGAAATTGTGATTTATTTCATTATGTCTTATAAATCACAACTAGCTCATCAAATTATTACATTGTGCTGTCTTATGCAGTACATTTTATGTGATGTCTAGTGTAGTTCTATTATAAAGTTTGCTGTAAACATTACTTTTCATTACTTAGTTTTCCCTTTCTGACTGTTAAAAACCACAACAATGACTACTGCATGTTTTTTGGCTCTTAAGTGTGTATGATATAGACACACCTCTCCTGTGCTTTGGTTTTGGAGTACTGAGCTGTGCTTTATAGAAAAATGAGTGGTTGGGATGTGGTAGAACATCATTTGTATGATTCACAGGGCAAACTTGGGCAGCTATAGTGAGATCATTTTTGTGTCTTTTTATTCTCCAGATGTCTTCGTTTGCTTTGCTTTGTCTCACGCACCCCCTCTGCGTCCATTACTCTAGCTGTTGTGAACTATGTAGCCAAAGCGTTTTGCTTTGGGCCTCAGGGGCTCTAGATCTCAGTTAATCTGCTTGTGTCTCTTGAGTGACATTTCTTGAACTTCCCTTCTGCTTCATTTATCCTGTCTTTCATCTGTCTTTTACTCATTGCCCCTTTTTATTCCTTTTACTCTGCCCCTTTTTATGCTTTCTTGTTTTTATTTTTCAATTTAAGTGTCCTTTATTGGCATGACAAAAACTGTACATTTGTATTGCCAAAGCTAGGCTGCGTACGAAATGGGTTTTTGCTTTCCTGTTTGCTTGCTTTCTTGCTTCTCTCTCACTTTCTCTTTCTTTTTCTTTTCTTCTCTCTCCGCTGATGGACTGTGATTAAGTGTTGGTGGTTCTGTAACTGTAACAATGTGAAGTGGATTAAAGAGGCAGCACTGTGGGTGGGCATGAAATTGCAAGAATCAGCTCTGTAATATAGTGCTTATCAGTCTTGGGGAAACTCTGTTTGGAACAACCTCAGTGATGTTTGTTGGCACTCAAGTGCAAGTGTGTATTTAACACTCTAATAAAGCTTGCCGCACTAACCTAATTAGACAGGCTCCTCCCCCTCTAAACAACTCCTATTTGAGTTGTTGTGTTGACAAATCTGATGTGTTGCCATGGCAATCAGCCAGCTTCTTTGTTTTACTTGATGTGATAGCTGAATATTAGTATGGAAGTATAGTCACTGTGAAAGGTCTATTGTGATTGACACCTCAGTGTGATCAAATAACTTTTCTTTGGTTGAGGCCAAGGTATGGATAGTAGTTGCACACATTTAACTGGATGTTTTGCCATTCAAATTGTCCAGGTTTGTATAGAAGGACTGAATGCTGCTACTCGTTTCATATTAAAGGAATACTCCACTTAAAAATGTTTACTATTACTCCACATCGTTTACCATTATTTCATGTCCTTTTAATATTCATTTAATTATCACTTTCTATGTTTTGCAGATAGTCATATGGGTTTGGAAAGATATGAGGGTGAATAACTGATGACAGAATTTTCATTTTGGTGTGAAATATTCCTTTAACACTGAATGTCACCCCATCTGTTTTGTCACCCAGTTTGTAGATCCTAGTATTATGTTCTGGGTTCCATAAACCAGCCAATGAAATTAAGCTTTGACAGTGAGTATGATGTTTGACATATATGTGTGTATAAGGAATAAGGAGTAGAGGTCAAATGATCTAAAATATAGCATAAGTAGATGTAAAAAAAAAAGGCACAGGCATCGGTAGATAAACTACTCAGAAAATGAGTGAGAGAGTTAATGCTAAATAAACAGCTAATGCTAATTACCTTTCTCTCACTTTCCCTAATTTGCGACCAGTCTGTGTCACAAATGTGCACTCACATGCATAGAGACATAGACAACAGCTTCCCTTCACATCTTTCACAGACTTTTAACCACACAGCTTCCATCGTCATTTCTACATTTGTAACAGCTCTGTGCTGTGCTGCGCTGCAATGGGATGTGCGCAAAAAGATGTGAGATACAAAACACGGGAGACTAAGGAAGACCATGTTTGAGCCATTGTAGGTCTAATTGTGATGGTGTGGTGTGTTGATCAACAAGGTCCAAAATGTACGTTTTTAAATTAAAACACCTAAACACTTGAAAATGACTGAAACTGAGACCTAAAAGTAAATTAAGAAAATGTACTGACCAAAAATGAGGCGAATCATACAGTTTTAAGTAATAGTAGTAATGTTAACAGCCAACTGGCAAGTCATTCTCACCTTTTATTTTCTGCCAAAGCCAATTTTTACTTTCCTTTAGCATTAGGACGGTGTTAATTTTAACTTTTAGTGGGTAAGTTCTGGGCTGATAAGAAAAGGTTGTGTAGGTGTAGGTAACTGCTAGGGGTGTAATGATGTACTAATGCCAGGGTTCGGTTCATATCATGGTTTTGGAGCCATGGTTCAAATCGGTTCTGTTTGCTGTGGGGGCAGCATTCATGGCATGGTACCAACAATGCCATGCAAGAAAAGAACACTAAATTCACTTTTAGCTCAAAAATAATACTTGAAGACAGTAACTTTAGAGGAAATTTCCCTGTCAGAACCATAGTTGTGTTAAATATGGGCATTTTAAAGTTGTAAAAATGCATTAAAGATATCAACACCGTAAGTCCTGATATAGAGAACCTTGTTTCTAAAACAAAGTCATTTATCTTCTGTGGAACATCATATATACAGACTCTATTAACTACTTAGTAACACTAGTAACTACTTAGTTATGAGTTAGTCGTGAGATCAAGTCTGCTACTCTTGCAGTGTTATGATCCTCAGCACACCAGATACCACCTGTCTTTACCAAACAAATGAGGTCAGGCAGGTGTACACACTGACTGAGAGAAAAAGATTCTAAGAGAGATCGCATTGCAAAGTATGGCTCTCAGAGCGTCCTCATACAAGCTAGCAGCCTAAATATGCTTCCTTTTTCAAAAACACACACACAGTTACACCCGTACTTCATGAAAACCACATGCTCCTTTCCCATAATTCCTTGGTAACACTCAGACCCCCTCCCTGTTAAAACATTTTCTTTTTGATGACTAATCTGTAGTTTACAGAAAAGTCCCACCTCAGCAATGTCTTAGCTGTTCTCCCATATGTTTCGTTTTTTTACTGAATGAAAAAAGCCTTTCCTTCTCTTCTTAACTAGGGTTCTGCTTTTTTTTAACATTTAGCTTTACACATGCCTGCTTCATGGTTCATTTGTCCACGCATCTCGGCTAGGCAGCTTTGATCACATGAAAGGACTTCAAATCCCATGAGACTCTGCACACCGGTCTGAGGCAGCTTGATTCAATCAAGCTGTAATAGCTGTAGTTCCCAGGAGCCCCTGAAGTGTAGTCCAGTTCCCAATGGCAAGATGAAAAACAGAGGGTTTTTAGAGGTCAGTGACTGTGGAACAGGTGTGTGTTGTAATGAGGTGGATGCAGGGCGAGATGTTGATGTGGCTTAAGTAGATGTGAGGGTGTGGTAACACGCTACATTCTGGTGTTTCTCTAAAGAAAAGGATGACTGTACTGAAGGTAGAGGGTAAATGGAGATGGCTGGGAAAGAGAGATCAGGTTGAATGGATGCAAAGAAAGTGTTAAGAAGATGAGAGAGCCTTTCTGCTCAGGTTCATGTGTGATCTTAGTCCAGATGCACATCTGTGGTCCAGACAGCTGCTTTTTTCTATATTTTGTATTTCTGAGGGATAGTATCCCACAGGCATTTATGCTGTGTCATGGTAAAGTGATGTGTGTGTGCTAATGGGTAAGCTAATAAAGTTTAACTGTAAAACTGCAACTGGTTAATTTTAATATATAAAGAGAAATTTGTATTATCTACACAGCACTGGTTAGGATGTCACTGTTTTATGGTCTGGGCCTGTTATTTGTCCCCTCAGAGACTTTACAAAAAGCACATGTTGTTTTTAGCCTTCTGCCTT
>JAZGTJ010000377.1:73010-126087 GCA_036877575.1 Botia almorhae | reverse complement strand
TTATAATTATTATTATTGCATTATTATTATTATTATAGCCAGTCTTGCTGGATAATGTAGTTATAAAGCCTTTTAGGGAATCTGGCAAACCAGCATCCAAAAACAACATACTGTTTGTTTGTCACCAGTCATGCTGCTGTTGTTAGCAAGGTAAACCTATTTTAAATTGACTACCGTACTTTATTTTAAATTCTAAATTCAAAATGTTCTAGTTTTTAAGTAGCAGTGGAAATGACGCATCAAGGTACATCACTTAAGAAAGAACATCTAAGGGCTATTTCCCTTCATTGGCATGCTAGCCATTCTTCCAGGGCAGAGCAAGTGTCTTAGTGTGTGTATGAATGCGTATATGTGTGTGGGGAAGGTTTTTACTGAGTTGTGCGCATGCCAGCAGATCCATTAGCACCGATTGAAAAGAGAAGCAGTGAAGATATAACCCTGAGAGAAGGTGAACAGTCCAACCATTAAGATTGTCCAAGGAATAAAGTCAGTTAGTGGGCATGGGAAAAGATGAAAGCAGAGAGAGAGAGATGAGTGTTCAAACATGTTAAAGGTCAAACAGATTAAAACGTTACATTAGATTGATAGCTTAAGTATTGATCTTTATGGCATGTTAGGAATATGAAAAAAGCAGATGTTTGTTAGTCTATTTTATGTGTGTGCATGTGTGTGTGTAAATACAAACAGTAGTTTGACCAATCACATACAAATACGTTTGTAAGCCGTCACCACCAAACAAGATCTACTCCACCTTCTTTGGTTATAAAAAATGACTTCTTTCTAATTCAACTTAAATAAACTACCTGCACCATGCATTGCCGCCAGCCTCACTTTGATTACCAATGTTTTAAGACAAAGAGCCAGTATTTCTAACAGTCAACAAGGGTCATTTAAAGAATAACCCTGAAACCATGAAGCTATATCACCTATCAAGATATCCAATGTAAGCTTTCACACAATCAGTTATTGAATTATAGAAAGGGCATCGAAGGAACTATATTAGAATTCTGCTGTAATCACTGTTTCGTTTCTGCAGTTTAGGCTCTTAAATGCCAAGACGCTCAGGAGGATGATGAGGGCTAATGTTGTGTGACTAAATCTCACAGTCAGAGAAATTGGAGAGAGGGCATGAAAATACCACCTATCATGTACTGCAGGAAAAACAACCAAATTTCTAAACGAAAAAATTAAAGGAAATGAATTCCTTGTCATCAGTCCTCAAACCTTAACAAACTTAACACAGACATATTATTCTTGTAAGCATAAAAGTAATTTAAGTTAAATTCAAGACAGTCTTTAAGAAGCCTTTTTTTATTTAATTGCCGAAATTTGGCTCAATTAAATTCATATTGTTTTAGTTATTTAGTCATTTTTCAATATGAAAATGATTTTTGTTGTTTTTGTTGTTGTTTTGAAGTTTGTGCAACTGAAAACAGAACATTTTTAATGATGTGGAATACACTTGCCAAATAGATATGAATTACACATCAAAAAATGTTCTCTTAAAAATATTACAATACTGCATGCTCTGCTGTCAACCAGCAGAAAATAAACTAGATGGTATTCTAATGACGCTGCACAGTATAGGGACCAAATCCTAAAATAAAGACCACCTTCAGCCTAACACTGACAGAAAACCAGAACATATGACCATCAAAACACATAACTTTCCCCAACCAACAAACACACACATGCTATTGATTTAATGAGGACTCATTTACCTCCATGTCACAGCAGAAGACAAATAGAAGAGATGCAGACAGATAAAAAAATGGAAATGTCAAGACTGATTAGACCTTTAATGTCTGCAGTAACGCAGCAGAATCGCATCCTGCCCCGTTCTGACTGGGACACTCTGTGCTGAAATTAACAGGCATCTCAAAATGGCAGACATTAGGGAAAAATGTGCTTTTCTCAAAGGTTAGAGGTCGATTTCAACCCCACAGCTGAAAGGCTGAATTCATTGTCAGAGAGACATAGTAGGACCAAAGGAGTCATAATTCAAGGGGGTTTAGTAAATTTCCATTTTCCTTGCATAGTGCCTTCATAAATACAGCTTGCAGTGAGGCTTGGTTTGACAAACATGTACTGTTGATCAATGCTGCCCTCTGGTTTATGGGGATAGAATATAAGGATGATGTATTATGTAAGCACTGGCATAGAGAACATATTGATATATGGGCTATAAAACCAGAGTAAGTCCAGCTGAGCCCTTCTTAGCATTTCATGGCTATAGACTGTCAGAGCACCAGAATTAGAATAGAATAGAAGCGATTTAAATAGACAAGCAGTTGCTGCAGATGTAAAATTAAAATAATTTATGAATATACAGTAATGCATGCAGAAACCGCAATACCATGCAAATGACATAACTGCTTCTGTTTTAAAAAGAAAACACATCATCAAGTGATTGCTTATGCATGACAAGGCTAGACAGGAAAATCACAAACAAATTTATGGGATTTTTGCATTTAAATGACAAGGGTTTGAGTAAGAAAACAAACCATGACAGGCAGAGAAAAAAGACAGACATGTTTATATATCAGGGCAAAGAGTTACATTAAAATTCAGCCCGCAGTCCAATGTGTCACCTGACAAAAGGGTTTGATAGACAGTTTGGACAGAGAGGGCATTCTGGGAGTTTAAAACGAATGCATTGCTGCTCTCCAATAAGCTAGTGCTAACCAATGAGCATTCTCTAAATAAAGTCTGATATACTCATATGCTGAATCTCAAAGCAAGCATATAACTGCTTTACTGGTCAATGCATTAAGTGTATATGATGTCTGGTGAGTCAAGTAATAATGCAATATCCCCAAAATGCTGACATCCCCAACATTTGTAAAAAAAAATATATAGGACTCCAAACCACTGCAGCCTTTCCCATTGTTTCAGTCAGGTTCACTGTAAACACTTTCTCATCTGAAACACCATCACTGACTAAGCACACGATTAGATGAAGGTTGTAGAAGGTAATTCATTGACTTATCATTATGTTTACAAATGAGACTGTTACAACATTCGTTGTCTGTACACAACAAATCAGCTGATGAGAAATGAAATCAATTAGCAAACAGTGCAGGAGTCCTGCAGCATATTTGATGAATTGCCCTAATTAATATATATGTACACATCTTCAAAATTTAATGAGACAGGTTTTCCTGTCAATAAAATGTGTCAATATTATTATTTTGGAAATCAATGGAATAATGACCAATGTTAAAAGGTCTGACCATCAGTTAAGGCTTTATCTGTTAAACCTATATGGCTATTAAGGTTTAAAACATACTGTTACCATTAAGATTAAAATTGCTTAATTATACGAGTAATGTTCCACTAAAGCACTGTGCTAATCAGCAGCTGACCTTTATTAATTCCGCCTTACTGAGCAGCTTTTACTCCATTCCAATATTGGAACTGATATGGAGGTGGAACAGGAGGAATTTTATGTTTAAGTGCTACCATCATCCATTTACTTTACTGGACCCCATCTATTGAACAAAAAAATCCCAGGATTTTTTACCTATACTGATTTTATGCCCAACTATCTGATTCTCCCAGCAGTGCCTGACCTTTACTAACAGACAGTGACACAAGATCAATACTGCTACTCTCACACTGATTCACTGATAACATTTTCCATGAAATTACACCACAATCAGGTCAATCTCGCTAGAATGACATTATGTACATCTAAGATGAAGGCAGTTTCTCACATTTTTCTTACACATTTCAGGCTATGTCTTCTATTTTGAGGCATCAGTAATTAAATTGTGACCCTCAGATTTTATCTAAATCCGAAGAAATATGCCCGTGAGCATTTGTTTGCGCTTTGGGTATAGAAAGCCTGTCAAAAACAAAAGATTTGGGCTCAATATTGACATGTGCGCCGCAATTTATGACATCAGCCACAAGGGGGTGAACTTGTGCTGTTTTTGCTTGCGTGATCCATGAGCTGTCAAAAGAAAATTCAAAACATCAAAGCCACTCAGTACTCCTGCATGGCAGACTCGTTTAATAATATGCTCTGCTTACTGATATTTCATTTTGCTGTCACAGTTGCTGAGAAGAAATATATTCTATTATTTAGAATATTAGTTGATTTGATTAATGACAAACCTATTAGTTAATGGCACCTATTAGTTGATTTGATTAATGACAAAAAAGTCAAATCATTTTTGTTTGTACTATATTTTACCGTTCTACAGGGACTTTAAGATTCTTTTTTGGATTGCTCACTTGCACTATAACCAATTATTGCCAAACATGTCAGCTTTAAAGTTTAAAAGTTTAAAGTTTTACTAGAAGGAATAAACTGTAGCAAACTGAGACTAGGGAATGCTTCATAAACATAAAAAAGAAAGTGGTTTTCCATCTGCCCACAAAATATAAGCGTCTCAGCGGCCTTGTGATGGAGGACTATTCCCACACTCCAGCACATTGAATGGGCCTTCTGGGAAATTTGTGAAAAGGGCTGTTTAGAAGTCAGTGATGTGTGGACCATTCTCTATAGCATCTTGCATTTTGTTTAGTAAATGTTTTGCTTACGTAGAACCGTGGCTGACCCACAAATCTACTGAATTCTAGTAAAATGTAAGATACAGATATTTTCAAAGTCTGATGAGCACATTGTAGTTATGAAACCAAAGTTGTGTGACAACGAAAGCTGTTTATAAGAGAAACACTTCTTTAAAGGAGCTCCCTCTACTGGTCCGGTTGGGTGTGCACCTAGATGTAGACTGAACAAACGCAAAGAGAAACTGTGCACATTGCCAGTCTTAAAGTATACAGCTGCAGACATTTACATTTAATAATTATTTAAAATATAATTTTAATAAACTGCTTCTAGAGGTATAACTGACTAAGCATTCTCCAAGGTCCTTCATCCAATACATTCACTTCAATTTCAAGTAAACACGTAGGAAGAATCAACTACAGTTAATTCCTTTTTACCCGCCAGATGGTGCTAAATGCACTCCTGTCATTTACATTAAGCCGTTTATCTGAAACCAACTAGAAGTTTTGCAAAACAAACGCTCCATTTAGGTTAATAATAAAATAAAAAGTAAAAAAAATCCTCCTCCCTGCACATCTTTTATTTCTTTTTGTTTAAACCTCTGGATAGTTAATCATTAGAACAGGATAAACTTTTGTTTTGCAAATGTATTGTGAAAATTGATCATAAAAGCTATGGATGATGAAACAGGAAGAAACACGTTTTAATGTATTTTGTATATTAGGTTTTATGTATAGTACGGCAATTGTGTTATATATAACGTTAGTAAATGGAGTCTTTTATGGAAATGCATGCAAATTATGTGTACAGCTCTGGAAAAGGAAAAGTTTACACACTAACCACTAAAGCTATGTTTATTATTTAAGAAATAATACACACACACATATATGTATCTATGTATATGTACTGTATACAGTATATGTATATATACATTGAGTTGCTAGAGTCTTTAAAAATGCAGACCTATTGTGGTTCTGCTTAGTGCAACTAGTAGCTTTGAAATTTCAGCTTTAGGCCTGTCTGCTTCATGTTAATTTTTTTACACAATAATATTTTAATTTGTTGAACCCTGGTGTATGGGAAAAAGCAATAGCAAATCCCCTTTTCCTGCTTAAAACACTCTAAATAATCAATAAATAGTAATAAATAATAATAATCGCTCCAGCTCTATTCTGAGTTTTTCATTTCCCACTCCAATTTTACTGGCGAGAGATACTCTGTTCCCAGCAGTCATGGAGCGAAGGAAATTCCACTCCCTGTTCCAGTCTAACTTTCCCAGCTCCACTTTCACTCCACATACTGTGGTCTAGAATGTCATAAACACAGACAAGCAGAAAACAAACAGTCAAACATGCCATCAGCACTTTTGGAATGTCACTCGGCCAATCAAAGGGAGGGGAGACCAATGATTTTAAGATTTTGAGACATAAATCCAAATACACAAATGCACGGAAAAAATACACGGAAATCTGGAATTCAGTATAATAAGAACGTTTTTAAAAGATTTTGACAGTTTAAAATAATTAACCATTTATAATTCTTATAATTCATTGTAGGTCCCCAGGCAAATGTAACTTTATAATTTATAATTGACCATGTTAACTCAATACAAAAGGCCAAATTTTCTTGCTTATAAAGCAAGAATTATTTTTGGACTTGTATTTCCTTGCACTTAAACTACATATTTTATACACATACCACAGTTTTACAACTGTAGTATTGTTACACTGTGGCAGTAAAGAGTTAATGGCCGTCAGATTCCTCCTCCTACGTAACTGTGTTTAGCCTACATAAACAAACCTGAAATATTTCTTTCCACTCATCTTCAGTCCAGTGATTGCGTCGGAGGTTTCGCGCAGCTCTGCAGAGATGGCCAAGAGTAACGGCTCCTCGGACAGATTCTCCGAAATAATTGAGCTCAATGTCGGAGGGCAAGTTTACGTTACGCGGCATTCAACTTTACTCTCCGTGCCCAATTCTTTACTTTGGACCATGTTCAGTCAGAAAAAACCCACGGAACTTACAACCGACAGCAAAGGGCGCTTCTTTTTGGACAGGGACGGGTTTTTGTTCCGATACATTTTGGATTACTTGCGAGACCAGACTCTGGTGCTGCCCGATTACTTCAAAGAGACGGCGAGCCTCCTTAAAGAGGCAGAGTACTTCCAATTTCAAGAGCTGGCGAGACGTCTGAGACCAACGGTCAGTAAGGAGAACTCCATCAGCGAGGAGGTGTGCCAGAGCGACCCGGAGGAGGCTGCGCTCTCCAGCGCACTCGCCGGTACCAGTATCACCACCACTAGTCCTCGCTCGCCGTGTTTGGACGCGAGGAAAAGCGGCTACATAACCATTGGATACAGGGGGTCTTACACCATAGGGCGAGACATCCAACAGGACGCCAAATTTCGACGAGTGGCGAGGATCACCGTGTGCAGCAAAACATCTCTTGCCAAAGAAGTTTTTGGGGATACTCTGAACGAGAGCAGAGATCCCGACAGACCCCCAGAGAGATACACGTCTCGGTATTACCTAAAGTATAATTTCTTGGAGCAAGCCTTTGACAGGCTGGCGGAGATGGGCTTCCACATGGTTGCGTGTAGCTCCACGGGCACCTGCGCGTACGCGAGTAACGACCCCAGTGAAGACAAAATCTGGACGAGTTACACCGAGTATGTGTTTTGCAGGGAGTGAAGTGGACTCTTATTATGACATTTTTGTAACTGTTATTTCATTTTACGCGCATCTTTTATCCGTTAGTTATGCACCACGAATGTTTGATTTTGTGCAAAAATGTCAACATGAAAATAAGGGATCCTCAATCATTTTTGGGCATATTTTGTAAGTAACGATTTAACGACAAATTGATTTCCGACAAGATCATCTTTTGTCAGTTTCCTAGAATGCAAACGTGTTACCAGCCACTAATGGCAATGATTAGTGTTCATCTTATAGACTGGAAAGAAGCACAACACCTACCCTCAGTGATATGACCTTTGGAACATTATTAAATATAAATCAACCTTTTAACCACTGCAGTTCATAATACTCTGTGATATTAATACCTTGACACAGAATTTAATGGTTTTCCTCAGATTATATGGGATTAGTATCCAAAGAGTTTCTTTATTGAAGAGCACATTGGCAACTACAGCTCATAAAACACAACAACAATGAAAAACATTCAAATTCATTAATCCATATAGCAATATTCTAAAGATAGCAACTTGTTCTGTAACAAACATATACTACCTATTCCCTGCTTTCACTAATTTCTCTAATTTCTTAGATAATAATTTGTGTAAGGTGTTTGCACTCTTATGTACAGTAGCAAACCTTTTAGTCATAGCCAAGATATCTGTCTGCTTATCACAGAATAAAGTAATTATGAAAGACATATGCTTGATTGGAGATGCTAAATGCAGTATCTGTATAATCTTATTTTGCTTTGAGCGACAGGCTGTGCAATTGCTACACACATATTGCAGTACACCATTGAATATTTACATGACAGTTCTCTGAGCGAATGTTTAAGCTGCATGCAGTGTGAAATTACAGCCAATAGTGTTAGGGTTTAAGGTATGCTTTCTTTAGACAACAGCTGATGTTCTGTCTCAGAACATATAAAATGATAGTGTAAACACATAAAACACAAGAACTGCGGTGCAAAACATGTTTTGGTGGTAATGCAAGAATTGAGTTCGTGAGCAGGAGCTTTGAAAGTAGATGTGAATGTGATTGTAGAAGAAACATTGTCTGGCCTGAGGAAACAGATGGAGTACTAGGAGACAGAGAACAGGAACTAGGCCTGTCTCTCTTTCTCTGCTAGCAGTCCTGTGACTTTGTCTGCCACACACACATAAACATAAACACACAAAGGCTTTTACTGTAAAAGATGCTTTCACTTGATTTTTTATATCCTTATATACCTTAAAAATATGCAAAGGTTAATATATTATACAAAGAAACACACTTTCATTTAGACAACTGTCAGGTATTTTGTACAGACTGAAAATGCTGAACCACCTGGAGAGTGTTAATAACAAATGAACAAGAACAAATTCTCTCTCCAGAGGAAGTTGTATGAAGAGGAAGAGTGAAAGCAGATGACGGGCAAAAAAAAACAGAACACAGAAAACATTCACTTAAACACAGTTTACACGGTAGTGCTGATGTACAAAGAAAAGGGGAGGAAAGATAATAGTTCAGCAATATACATTTATGTGCAGCCGGTATGTAAAGAATTGGTGTATTTACAGTGTATATAATATATGTATGTTCGGCTATATTTATAAGTGACAAATGCTTAAAAATGTTCTTACAAATATAGTGAAACTTTAAAAACCAACTTGTAAAAGTATTTTAGGTGAATCTTACTAGTAAAATATAGCTCACAAATCAGTCAAATCATGTTTTACTTTAATAATGTCAACAGATGTGTGTGACAGTTTTTGTGCTTAAAATATCATTGACTGGTATGAAAACAATATAAGATGTTCTCACTAATACAGTGAAATAAACATGTGTGACTTTGAACCCCATGATTTGACATTGCAATCATAAGAAGTGTTTATACAGTATAACAAAATTCCAACATTGTCTTTCAAAGTTTTAACTGTCACTGATGATGACCCTGCAGCTAATGCACTATAATAAATGGCTAAAGAGTTCAAAGGCTGCTGCATACAAATGCAAAGATTGTCTTTACATGTTTAACTCTCGGTTCCTTCTTGATACATTCCACCTACACAAGTGACACCATCATGACATTTGATCTGTTCCTCAAAGCATACAAAAGTATTTCCCTTTACTGTAACTACAGTGAAAAAAAACTTTACCCATCTTCTAAATGCAGAAGTAAAAGCTGCCAGCTTTGGTCTAAGGTCTCACTAATAGCCAGTGTTGCCAATACATTTGATGCATTTAGATTTATGTGGTCAGTAAAAAGATTATTATGTTTAAGTTACTGACTGCATGCACTGAAACACAACATTGTCTAGGAAAAAAACTTTCATTCATGCACAAGGTTGCACATATTTAACATTACACTAAACTATAAAATCGCCTCTGAAGAAAAGACAAATGACAGTCAAGGGAGCCACATTTACAGAGTTTTAAAATATCTCAGGGTCTCTCTTATGGCCTGTAATAATTCAGTGGAATGCTCTGTCTCTCTCTGCCAGACCGGAGACATACGCTATGGAGGAGACAGCAGATGGTCCAGGTCAATGCGTTCTTTTGGAGGCATTTGTTCACTTCAGTCTGTTAAGACATTCATTTATTCATTCTTCCAACCCAAACAGGTTATACAGTAACTTGGAAAAACCGTGTCTTGGACAGAGAGACACAAAGCACACACTGCCTAATGATCTTACACAGATTCTAAAAATCTAAAATCGCCATGGTTACTAAACAGATACAGATTTAAAATTAGGATGTTTCTTTAAAATGGTACCATAAATGTCATACATAAAAATATAAATACATTTCTGTGCGTGAAACATTGTTACCCTCTGTTTTTTAGAGTGAGCCGAGCGCACAGTTATTCACAGTTAGCAGCACTCAGTGATCGCAGACGTGACTCCTTGCGTGTCTCTGTCATAAACTGCAGGGAGTCTGTGCCTCTATATAAACCAACTCCATAGCGACGGCCATTGATCAATACAATCGAATGTCCTGCTGCATGCTCCGAAGGTCTGTACCTTCATGCTATTTGTTTGCTAATCAACACAGGTCAGTGGATAAAATTGGCATGCCTGGGTTGTCAATTTTAAGGCATTGGGTATTCTCAGAGGATCACCAAGTTTAATGGAAGTAATTTAAGGGTAAACACCAGACTGACTCATAGAGAAGAATGAGAGGGATGGCGACCTCACATCATCACCATGACAACCCCTTTTAGGTTGTTTATGAAGATGCTTTATGACTGCAGGTAAACAGCAGGTAAAGAATTGCACCTGCAAATGCCTGTGCTGTGGACATTGTTGTCATTATTTAAATGAGATTTTTTTACTTGTATTAATTTATGTGAATGTCTGGAGATAATAACCACAACATATCTTTTGCTTTGTGCTGTATGGACAAATAGAACCGAAACTGAGCCTGCCATATCATCGTAAAGAAGATATTTGTGGTAGCTACCTACATCAATAAATCTGCAAATACTGATCATTTTTCATTATACATCATTATTTTAATACAATAATTTAATATGCTTTTTTAACAGCAGATCTTGAGCCTGTTAAATTGCCTTTCAGCCCAAAAGACAACTTGGCCTATAGTGTGCAGGCTAAAAGAACATTTGGTTGGCAGGCTGTCTATAGCACAGTGGTCACATAGAAGCTTACAAAATGGAAGTCTTGTGCTGGTCCCTTTGTGGGTCTATACACAAGAGGAATTTCATTTAAGTGCTCTATGAATCGAAGTCCACCAGATCCCCCGGTCTGGAGGCGAGGATTTACAGGCTCTTCCTTCCCCTCTGACTTATAAATTGTCCCTGTTTAAAACTGGTCAGTCTTTTCTCCATAACATAGTTTGATTTGAAATGATGACCTTTATGTTATTTGAAGACCACAAATCAAAACACCAAAAAACAGGTGAACATGGGCAATAGAAAGAGGCTACATTTAAATCCACATATCATGAGCCATTTTTTATCTTCCAGAGTGTTTCGATGAGGTGGACTCCAAGAATACTCCTAGCAGCCATTAGTTGGAGCAGTTCAATATCACATTTTAATATAACATCACACTACATGAGCCTAAGCACATCAAAGAAAATCAGATAAAGCCGCTATTATCCTCTATAGCCCTGTGGGTGTAATAAAAAGCAGATTTGATCTATTGCTTTGCCTACGGTAAGGACAAAAGATGGTCTTCTAAGCTGACCTGAGACCAGATTTATGGTTTTCTTTAGGATGCATGAGGTGTACATTATGATGGATGAATCAGACCTGGGATCAGAGCAGAGAGCAGCAGTTAGGATTGACACAAGTTGCCCTTTTCCACCTTTCCTAGTGTAAGATCTTAGAAGTTATTACAAGAATTTTGTGAGGGTTTAGTTTCTTACCCAGACCTAAATGGGAATTTTTAGCTGGTGGGTGCTGGTGTCCTCTGTAAATGTCGCCACTGATTTCTCTCATACTGTGTCTTCTGCCAAGTCAGGCTTCCGCTCTGTGGAGGTCCGGTTAGACTCACGCTGCTCTTTCTGTGCGCGCTAAAGGCTGCCGGCATCAATCAACGGTGGGGAACAAAAGCTGAATCTCAGGCACACACCTCCAGCATCCTGCAACCCCGCTGGTCCTGACACAGGGCTGTTTTTGAGAAAGGGAACCCCTGTTGATTGCAAAAAGGCCAGGAAATCTACTGTCCTGACACTCAAGAGTGTTGATATGAAAAAATATAGACGTACACGCTGCGCACACTTCCATGCGCACTTATCTCATTTGTTAGTAATACAAAATTCACACATTCACAGAGGGAGGTGACAGGGAAACCAAGTTTGTAATGATTATTGGCTTATTGACACTGTCTGGAAATTTGCTCTCGTAACATACACACATCTTTATCTCCAAGAATTCACACTCTTTTGCGGAGAATCAGAAAGAGAAAAGAAGAGGTTGAAGCTAACTGTTAATTCTAGCCAGTGTTTAAAATATTAATGTTTAATATTTCTGTAAACTTTGGGGTCAAATACAAAGCTATTTAAAGGCCAATAGAAGAATACTGTGTATATTACTGTTAAAAAACCTACCAAGAAAATACCATGTTTTTGGACATTATACCATGTTTTTTTTCTGAAAAGCCATTTAAATTGAGCTTTAAATAAATATCAGCTTTAACAGACATTGTTCCATAACACAATTTAAAATTTGATCAAAGAAGGTTATAAATTTGTGCTTCATATCACCCCTAGTGGTACAATGGAGATGCTGCACAGGCGCATTCAAAGCCAGTTAGCCATCATACGAAGCATGTCAATGTGCCTGTGTCTGGATAGTGTTAGCTGGGGGGAATTACAGTACTACACAAGACATTCTGCAGATGCTCACATGTGCTTGGAGTTGTAGCTTATATCCGGCACTGATAAGGAGCATACTTATTCCTCAGCTAGGGTTAGCTTAATAATTCTGATCAAATGAGAGATGGACGTTCTCACAGAAGCTGTGCAGTCGGCAGTCTCCATGGCAATTTGTGACGCACAGGATTTTAGGATGAAATTATGGCTGTCCACATAATCACAAGAACCATTCATATCAGCGTTAATTAGCGTGCAGTGCTGCTTATATTAGTTCTGCTCATGCTAGCGCTTATCTGTGAGAAAGCCTGTTTGTTTGTGTCGAATCATATTTTGCAGCAGATGATGTGAGACATCCCGCTTTTAAAGTTACGATCACCGTCTGCTAACAAACGCCACTATTAGATATTCCTGGAGCCCACTGGTGGCTAAAATTAATGCAGTCAATTAAGTGATATAGGCAATCTGGTTTGTCAAATTTGGCAGCACAAAAAATAATTAATGAGTAAAAGATTTCCAGATGTGATTTTAGCATTAGCCTAAAATAAACAAATTGTTTTCTTCAAAAAAAACATTGGTTTTAAAACATTTATGTTTTCAATATCAGTGCTGTTCAGCTGTGATAAAACAGGATTATCTAAATAAGCACAGAGTTATGAGATCTGACATGTCTGGATCTGAGATGGAAGATTCTGGGTTCAACCCTCTGGCTTTTGTGAATAACAGCTGTGTCTTCCCATCTGTCAGAGAATTCACATGCGGCTGTATATTTGTACTATGGGGACCATAACTGTTCAGTGACCAACATCTAACATCTGACATCTTATGGAAATGTTACCATCACAAAAGAGTTAAAACGGTTTAGGGTTCAAGGCGTAAAAGGTTAATCTCATCATTAACACATTATTAAGTTAGTCAAAACAATACAATGTTATGTCTGTATTACATTCTCTCTCTGCCTCTGTCTCTCTCACACACACAGCTGGACATTAGACGTGATGGTTTTCATACTATACAAAGTGTACAATACAAACTATACAATACTATACAATACAATACAATACTATATATACTATACAAACCTTACCCCTAAAACCTACCTAAAACTTACTTCTATTTTAAATTTTTATAAAAGACAATTTTGCATGATTTATACACTTGTTTCCTTATAGGGATCTAAAAACTGTCCCTATAACGTACAGATTACCAGAAACACACTCACACATTGACATATGTGGTTTATGAGGACTCTCTGTATATATAATGGTTTTTATACTGTCCACGCTATATATTTAATCTCCTAACCCTACCCCTAAACCTAACCCACCCAGGAAACGTTTGGCATTTTGGAATAAATAAAAATCACCTTTTAATATTTTCTTTTAATTTTTGTGAGGACACCAGAAGTGTCCCTGTAAAGCATATTTACATTGTTGTACACATTATACATGTTTATTATTTATACACATTTATATCCCCGTAAACTACATATTTAAACCCAAACACACACAAACTAAGAAAGGACAGGGAAAACAACAATATAATGAGACAGAAGAAAAAGGTCTGGCCTCATTCTGAAGAAAAAAGCAAGCACAAACAACTGCTTGCCAAGTGCTAGCCATCCTGTTTTTTTACAAACCTAAAATATACACACTGTCCTTACAAATGAGTGAATTTTCTGTAAACATTTGCTGGTACTGAATTCAACTGCTAAGTTCCCATAAACAGCTAAATCTGACTTAAAGAAATTAAGTCGAAGAAGGAAAAATATATATAATTTGCTGTGAGAAAAAATACTGAGCGCATCACGTGTCAAAAGAGGACAAGCTAAGCCAAATAATAACAATAGCCAGTTTAAATGACCATCATATAAGCCCTCTCTCTGTCTCAGAGACACATTACAGTGCAATGGGCGGACACATGAAAGAATTACATTAGATTTCATCAGCATTGACACGCTAATGAAATAAAGTCCGGAAATTTCCCTCTGCGCATTTATTTAAATGCACTGACCTAAGCAAATATTTATGCATGTTTATCAACAGAAGTGCTCTTTATGCCTGTGGTTTACCTCATGTGAACCATCATGTGACATAAACCAAAGGATAATTAAGGGTACATGTAAATCTAATTCCTCAGTATTTGATTCATAACTACATTAGTAAATGTTTTGCACTGTGATATCAGAAGTTTGTCAGTCTTTGAACAAAGACTCTTTATTGACCAAAGGCAGGGAAACATTTGACTGAATGTGCAACAGAAGTCATTAGAAAATCTCAGAAGAATACTCCCACACAAACAGAGAGGTGAGTCATCTACATACCTTTCCAGACTTCCCTCAGCTGTCTGCCTACTTCTGCTGGGGTTTCTATGACAACCGGCCAAGATTGTGCTTTGCTTTTGGTCACTGACCCCAAGTCAACAGAGTCCAGCAGAGCACACACTAAACCACATAAATGTTATACTGAGATCAGGACATATGCTGGACCTTATCCTCAGCACCATTTTGCTTCCCTCCCATATATTCTTATAGGAGCCTGTAATATCCCTTTCCCAAAACTGTATTTGGTTTTCGTCTGGAAATCCAAAGTGACTGTAAACAGAACATGTAATTCTGATAAATTCTTCTTATTTTAAGACTGAAATTACTAGGATTACATTGGACTCACTGCTACAGATTTTCCAGAAAACTAAATTCAAAATGAAACAAGGGAATATTTCTGGTTCAGATTTGAAGTCTTGTTGAGTACCAAGATTTTCTACAGAGCTATACTTTGTGTCATCTGTGGAAAATGCTACTGTGTTAAATTTTGTTAAATGAAGGGTTCATCCACAATAAACATTCTGTCATTTTCCCACACTCCAAATCTGCATGACTTTCCACAAAAAGACAATTTAATGGTTTAATTTAATTTATCTGATTGACTGCATTCAGTATAATGGCAGTACCTGTATTTATGACTCACTTTAACGCTCAATAAATGACCCACAAAGGTCATTTATTAAGAAAATAGATAAGAAAATACATGCAGCTGACCATTTATCAAGTATTGCAACTATTTTTGGGTTTGGTGAAGAAACAATCAAATGTTTATGCAATGTTACATCAAAATTGTGCCGCACCATTTGGAAGTGTTAGAACTTGCACAAATATACAACGTTAGGTATGACTGTGGCTGCCACGATAAATCAGCTTTTTTTTTTACTAAAATCAATCACAGTACTTAGACAATGATCATCAAGCTGCACAAACATTCTTGCAGACACTCTTTATGCCAATATATTGAATATAGTCACCAGGCTATTGATTAAATGATGTTCTTTTGTGTTCTGAATAAAACAGCAAGTCATACGAGTTTGGAACAACCTGTCACTTTTTCTACTTGTCATATATAGGGGGAAAGGTTCCTTTAAGAGTAATATCTCACAATCATCACACAGAACAAAGAACCATGACAGATAGTTTTTTAATAGCTATAGCTATGTTCATAGCTATGTTCATTGCACCCTTCTCTTGCAGCAAAACCATGAGTGTTAATTTCATGGTGTTACTTGCAAGTGATAAAATTCAGAGTAGCTTCAACACTCTCCAAAGAAGACTTAACCATGCTGTAGTTAATAAAACACTTTAATAGGTGTTACTTTAAAGCAAAGACTAGGACAATGCATATGATGGTCTGCAGTTAAGTTTAACTTATCAGATTTGAACTGCCACTCATAATTTTGCCGAAAACATGTCCTGGGTCAGACCAAATAACACAGCTCGCCTGTTCAGCATCTTCAGGCTGAACAGAGCAGACATATTCATTTTGCTTTCATTTACATACAATGGGACAGTGTGAGTTTTAGAGCATTCTCTTATTTGCAATATATAACTAAAACGTTCATGTTAGAATGACTTCCAGCAACTGTATTAGATTTAAGGTTTAGATTTGTAACTGCATTAGGTTTTTAAGTTTTGAAAATTAAATCAATATTTATTAAATGTCTGTACAAGATGCTTAAAATAGAAAGCAGTGCTTTGCAGATCATGCATGTTCTTACAGACATCTTTAACACATTTGATGTTTAATATGATACATGATATTTTAATACAAGTTTATAAGTTTTTTAAGTTTTTAATACAAGTTTAATACAAGTTGCCTCTGGCCAAACCACACAAACCCTGAGGTGGATGGTTATTGTTGTTATTACATTATAACCATACAGACACGCCATAACATCACCAGATGTTCATACAGTATGATCACCCTACCGCCATACAACTTTGGTGCTCTCATAAAGTGGTTAAATAGTGGGCAACACTGTATGTGTTTTCATTAAAATATCTACAGGTGTTGAGGATGGAGGTGATTTGAATGGAACCTGGACAAGTGAGAAATATTCAGGATATGACACGATTAAGTTGTTTTCTTACCTTGTGAGCTGTAAGGCAGTTGGAGAGACAGTTAAAAAAGATTAGATGGAAAGATCAAGAAGATCAAAATATCCATAACGGTAAGATAAGCAGACCTGATTGTTTTGGCTAAAGGTTGTACAACAAGAATTTTGTCTTGGATGTGACTCATGTAGCATGTATTACAGTGCACTGACTGTACATTATCCCTTACAGAAAAAGTAGACATTACATACACCACTACTTAATGGTAAATAAATTATTTGACATAAAGGACAACACATACAAATGTAATACAAGAATTACAAAAAAATCATCCTTATACAAGTAAAATCAATTCCAGGGGACAAATATTGTGCTTTTATTAAAAGCTAATGTCTTACCCAGCTGTGATGACATGCCACAATGAATGCAATTAATTCATAGAAAGCAATATGAGCAATTTTGAAAAAAATGCTTGACACATGCAGCAAGTAGAAGCCAGTATGCCAAAAGTGAATGAGTGCAGCACAGGCACAAGTAACACAACAAGTGCATACTTAAAAATTGCATCACCTCTGGGAATGTGATATTTATGTTTTAAGCCTCTGAACTGCTGCCTCTTTTTGTTTTCATGTCAATAAAAGACCTATCCAAGATATTGCAATGTCTAAACTTGAGCCAAAGCAATTATCCTTCTAATGGAGCCCGCTGAACAAGTGTTATCTCCTTTCCCAGCACTTGGCATTCTCCTATTTTCTCTCTCAAAACGGATAAGCAGAGAACCCAGTGTATTAATGGAATTCTCAATGTAGCTCTATTAAAAGTCACCTCTACAATCAAGAGATAGCGCAGACATTTTCAGAGCAATAAGCGAAATAAGAGAAAATAAATGAGCAATTAAAGATACCAGAGAGCAGGCTTGAATCTCTGACTGCTACACTGCACTGCAGACCTTGCACACACTAAGAATGTGCGAGATGAGCTTTGTGTGGGTTGATGCACTCCAATAAGCCACACAGACTGTTTGGTAAATGAGAAAACCAAACGTGGCTGAAAGTACTTGCCCTCTAATTTTAAATACCAGTGACCCAGAAAGAAAAACAATCTTAGGTCAACAGTAGATACTGATCAGTAATGCTGACTTGTGACATTTACAAAATGGCAGGGCACTTGACCAGCTCACCAAAGCCATTTCCATGCAAACAAAAACACTCATGTTAACACACACAGTTTATTTTTCCACTTCAATGTGTGTGTGTGTGTGTGTGTGTGTGTGTGTTTGTACATTATTGAAATTGATTCTGTAATGCGATAAAACCAGCTCACAATGCATTTTTCTAAAACTGGAATGCTACGTACAACAAAATCCATGTTTTTTGCCTTATTTATTGTATCATCTCCACCAAACACTCACAACTCACAACAAAGACCCATTCCCATTATTGTAATATCATATTATATATATATATATATATATCTCCATATCTATAGTAGGAATATATATCTTCACATCTCCATATCTTCATGATAGGAATGTGAAAAATTGAATCCTTCTGGAAAAAAATTCTGGAAGAAATGTTGCTCACCTGTCAAGGTAAAGAAATGACAGCAGGACAGCTTTCTATTTTCATGCTGTCTTATAATGAAGCATATATTGAGTCAGAGTGGCACTCCTACACTTTTGTGCCATGCTGTGCTAAGCAGGTGCAACAGAATACCATATCTCGTAATTATGCGAAGGGTTAGTTATGCTTTGCATCCCCAAGTAGCCACAGAACGTGAACCTTAATCAGCCTTTCAGTAACAACAAAGGTAGCACAGTAATAAAAGAAGAATAACTACGCTCCAAATTACATTTTAATACAAGTTCTCCTTAATTCAAGAGCATGGTCAAGAATAATCATTTGATTCAAAGACTTTAAATAGCAAAACAATGCAAACCCATAAGGACAAAAGCAGACATTTCCAGCAAAAACACTAAGAAAATTAAAGGAAAAGGTTACTGGATGCAAATGGGAATGAAATGGCAAGTACAAAGCACAAATAAACTCACGCTTTTTTATGAATCTCCCCAGGTCAATTACAGTCTTTCTTTACACCTCGGTCAGGCTGTGCACTTTCATTTTTCCATCTATCTTTGTCCTAGATTTCATGTTCTTATCTCTTTCTAACATCTTTATTTTCTTTTCTTCCTGTGCACTAGGGATTTAACTTTAAAATGAGAGCTTGTCCCAAAAGCGCATTTCAACTGATGAACCGACTTCATTTAGAACATCTAATTTAAACATTTAGCAGGGCATTGCTATCTGCTCTAATCATGTATAGCAAAACTTAATTGAAAAATGCAACATATGTTATAATGAATTTAAAGTTTTTAAATAGATCTCCCACAAGTGAGAGTATCGTTACGCGCTGCTCAATAAGAAGTCTCTACCTCAAAGACATACATATACAATGACCTACACAACCATTAAATTAAGCATTTATAGATTAAAGGTATCATTTACCCACACCCATGTCTTTCTGAACCCATGTGACGTTTTCAAGTCTTGCCACAGATGCTCAATGGGATTTAGGTCTGGACTTAGACTGGGCCATTCTAACACATGAATATTCTTTGATCCAAACCATTCCATTGTAGCTCTGGCTGTATGTTTAGAGTCATTGTCTTGCTGGAAGGTGAATCTCCTTCCCAGTCTCAAGTCTTTTGCAGCCTCCAACAGGTTCTTCCAGGATTGCCCTGTATTTAGCTCTATCCATCTTTCCTTCAACTCTGACCAGCTTCCCTGTCCTTTGCGAAGAAAAGCATGCCCACAGCATGATGCTGCCACCACCATGTTTTACAGTGGGGATGGTGTGTTCAGGGTGATGAGCAGTATTACTTTTTCTCCACACATAATGCTTTGCATTTAGGCCAAAAAGTTTAATTTTGGTCTCATCTGACCAGAGCACCTTCTTTCACCATGTTTTCCTCCATCCATGTTTGCTGTGTCTCCTACATGGCTTGTGGCAAACTACAAACTTCTTATATCTTTCTTTCAACAATGGCTTTCCTCTTGTCACTCTTCCATAAAGGCCAGATTTGTGGAGTACACCAGTTATAGTTGTCCTGTGGACAGATTCTCCCACCTGAGCTGTGGATTTCTGCAGCTCCTCCAGAGTGACCATGGGCCTCTTGGCTGCTTATCTGACCAGTGCTCTCCTTGCTTGGTCTGTCAGTTTAGGTGGACGGCCATGTCTTGGTAGGTTTGCAGTTGTGGAATACTTGTTCTATTTTTGGATGATGGATCCAAAACAGATTTGAACAGTGCTTCTTGAGATGTTCAAAGCTTGGGATACTTTTTTATAACCTAACCCTGCTTTAAACTTCTTTCCAACCCTATCCCTGCCTTTTCTGGTGAGTTCCTTGGTCTTCATGATGCTATTTGTTCACTAGTGTTCTCTAACAAACCACTGAGGCCTTCCCAGAACAGGTGTATTTATACTGAGACTTTTGAAGGCAATTGATTGCACTGGATTCTATTTAGGGGCATCAGAGTACAGGGGGCTGAATACAAATGCACTGCACACTTTTCAGATTTTTATTTGCTTGAAATTTTAAAAACTGTATATCATTTTCAGTCCACTTCACAATTATGTGCTACTTTGTGTTGGTCTATCACATAAAATCTCAATAAAAATACATTGAAGTTTGTGGTTGTAAGGTGACAAAATGTGAAAAAGTTCAAGGGGTATGAATACTTTTGCAAGGCACTGTATGTAAGCACACACAGAGACACAAACGTTAGCATGTGTGATTTATGAGATGAGGTTTATATACTGTACGAACTGTATATTCTATCACCTAAACCTACCCTCACAGAAAACTTTTTGCCATTTTAAATAACAAAAGCTCATAATTTAGTACATGTTCTGTACTAATTTAGTTTATGTGGACACAGGAAGTATTGATAGTACCCAAAAAGATGAAAATAATACAAGCTAATAGGAGTGATATATTAAAATAAATAAATACATAATGTCTTGAGACTGTGGTCAGTTGTCAAGGCAAACAGGAACAATTTTAATGTTTGAAATCTATAACAGATGTATAGTTTTATTTTGATAATCCGCTTCAGATATTATACACATTGTAAGTAACTTATCCAAACTAAGCTTGTCAACCATCAGTCATCAGAATATCAGTATACTGTCTGCTTAATATCGGTCAACACTTTATTTTGATGGTCCCCCAACAGACACTACCTTAAGTAGCTGCAAAACATATACACATTCTACTAACACTAACCTAACATATAATACTCTGATGAGTGTTAGTTGAAATGTAATTGCAAGTGAATGAGTTAGTTGACATATGGTTTCAAAGATAGTCAGTAAAATGTCTTGTGAACCATCAAAAAATCTAAAAGGGTAACCAATGTTGTAACGGAGACACAGAGTTATGTGAATCCATCTGCAGCGTGTTTTATTAGAGAATGGTCAAACAGGTATTAGTTCAATACCGGCAAACAGAGCAATGGAGATAAGGCAAAATCGTAAACGTGTAAACAAGGCAATGGTCGAGGCAGGCAGCAAACAATCAAAACGGTAATCCAAATCAGAGTCCAAAGGCAGGCAGCAAACAATCCAAAAACGTAATCTAAAGCAGAGTCCAAGGGTCAAAAACCATTAACAATCAAATAGAAACCAGGTGAACAATAACAAGAAAATGCTCTGTAATGTTAGCCGGGGCAAAACAAGACATTGCACAGAATAATGGAAGTTCAGGGTTTAAATAGGCTGCTGATTGCAAGCAGGTGCACTAAACAGTCAGCCCCAGATACAGGGCCTATGGGAAATGTAGTCCGAATCAAAACTAATACTCAGGAGATGGCTCCTTCTGGTGGCGCGGAGGAGATGGAGCGGGAGCTCCGTAACAAATGTATTCCTTAGCCCCTTTCACGGGACAGCTGCTATTTGTTGCCATAAATATTCAATCTATGTATGAGGGTTGATCATTATGAAAAAGTGATCATTATGTGTAACTGTACATCTTTAGTCTCAGCAATGGTGTTTCAAGGTTCCTTTTATTTCCCATAGGAATTTCCCTATTTTTATATATAGTTATTTTTCCATAGTTTTCATAGCAACTGAGCTGCATTGTCTGTTTACATGGATTTCCAGAAATACTCTTTATGAAGAAAGCACATAAACAGTAACAGGAAGTGTGTTTTCCAAGACCAATGAAGTTTTGCTTTCCATTCACTCATTACAACCATTTCCACTGCTCTGTGACACAATCTACAATTAAATGTGGATTTAGACTTTCCTGTAATAGATAGTTTAAGATGTTATCTATAGGATATGCAGAAAGACCACAACATGCACTGACTCAAGAGCTGGCAGTATTTTCCAAACCAGCCTGCATTTTCTCAAAATCCATTCCCAAGCTTACCCAAGCTACGTGACGTTTGTAGACATGCTTTTTGCAAGGAAAAACATAACATCCTACATTCGGCTGGGAATAGTTACGCTGCTTTAAGGGGTTTAGACGGATAGCCCTGGTTCTGCCATGACGATAAACAATAAGCAGAATAAATTAAAATTGCACCCAAAACTGAATGCACTGCCATATAAAGAGCCACCAAAACATCTGTGCCCTTAAAATAGGGCATGTGCCATGCACTAGCTGAGGGGGAAAGTAAAATATACAGATCTTAAGTTACCACATAGAGATTAAATGTCATCGTGCATAAAATAAGAAAGGGAGAACTAAAATAGGTTGCATTTGACTTACATGAAAATAAATAGGGAGGCTTTTGTGGATTATAGTGGACAAAAGACAAAACAAACTGTGTCAGGCACCCACTGCATGCTGAACTTATTCAATTTCAGTGGCACTCTTCTGTTTAGTATCGTCTGACTCAGGTTTAAAAAGACCATATACCAAATTCAATTCCAGTGTTATTTGGGTCTATCAGAATTACTTAAAGGATGACACCAATTGCCCACTGGTCTCTCACAGGAATTTTGATGACCTCAGTCAGCACACAAATCCCAGATTGCACAAATTAAGCTTCACTGCCAAACTAGGCAAGAGGACACATCTGAAACTCAGTGGCATGCATCAACGGGATGTTGTTTTATGGGTGATGTGAATCCTTGCGGCTAGCACATTAAGGTCATGACTTGCATAACAATTCTTGGAAGACCGCACTGCTGAGGGAAGAGTTTTCTGCATGGACTGAAATGGGCCGAAGCGCAGACTACAAATATGAAATGTTTTTATTTGTTTACTATAAACCACTTCCTGGGTAAATGTAAGTTGTTTAGTGAATAGTTTATGAAAGTGAAGCAGGAAATGCAGAATAAAAGGGAAGCAGGTAGCTATTATAATGCCAACACTCATCCGCATGGAGCCCACAGGGTAATTAAAACTCTGACAAGTCTGCCCCATGGAGCCATTGAAAATGAGGCTGCAGTGGTACAAATGAAGATGAGGCCTTTTAGACTGGGGACCAAGTTAAAAGGAAGCAGAAAAGTCTCTTGATGCTATATAGATACTCTTACATTACCCCAGTTAGGACTGAAATAGGTATCCATTTCAGAGGATGAAGAGAATGATGTAAAGATAAAAACAGGCTGCAATAAAAGGGTTTTAAGAAAAAAGGATTTTAGTGCTTCAGCAGTTGTTGAAAAAAGTTTGATTGGCTTTTTTCCATTTAAAATTCAAAAATTAGCTTAATTTTAGAAGTTGGCAATGCATAATTCAACTTTACTGACTGTAATGACATGCACAGAAGTAAAAAAATAAATGACTGGGGCAGTTTCATCCCCTACGTTTGAGTTTATATGTTTGAAGTTTATATTAGATCTTAGTATTGTGCACTATTGTGAGTCATTTTATTGGCAGAAGCCAACGTTTTGGAAACAGCAGCAAAGCAGTACGCTGTTTATGCCCAGAGCACCACCTACTGAACAGCATCTTAACCTTCTAATAAGCATGTAACCTTTTAAGCAGCTTGTATAAGTGGTAGTACAAGACTTCCTATATATTTACAAATTCAGAACAATGACTCGCTTGTATCAGAGAGTAACTACCATCACTAGTATGTTCTTTAAACCAATAAAGAGAAAAAATTTATTGATCACCAAATAAATTGTGCTAGAACATTTATTAAATATATTGATTCCAAGAGAGAACAGCTTATATTAAAGAAATGAGAGAATATAATTTATGCAAAACTTTAAGTTCATAGCAGGGAATAGTATCAACAGGAACATCTAAAAGTTTTTTAGGAATTAGACGCATCAGACATGTAATTACTCGTCTCTAATGCCACATGGAATGCTGTTTTGTTTTACTTATTACATCTAAATATGGATGTTAGCCAGTACAGAAACAACCTCAGGGGCTGCAGAAATGTTGTGGTTTCCAAAACTTTCAAACTTGTTCACTACGGAGCAGTCAGACTAGGAGAACAATTACATAAATATGAGCCTCAAAATGTATTGACTGTCAAAATCTAACTGAAGTTAAAGAAGAAGAAGAGGAAGAAGCCTGTTGCAGTAGTTAGGTTGCGCTAATAGCTGTGATTCCAGTTTCTGTGGTACATTCTTCTTCGATCTGTTGCAATGCATTCTGGTCACTTGGAGATGGCAGGACGGACTGTGAAAATGCACAAAATGCAAAACATGCATTTTAGTTCGCACAGCATGGTTCTAAAAAAGAAAACAGCAAATAACAAACAGACCTACATTCCTAAACTAAAAAAAAAAATTCTAATAAAAAAATAATACTGAGCAGGGAGTTTATGCCCCTATTACTTTTTTTCCAAAGGGGTACCAGTGTCAGGATCTGTTTGTGCCTTAGTGAAAAAACTAAAAACTAAACTTAGTGGCTACATAATTATGTGTTGGTCTAGTGGTAAAATTTTTGTTTAGATTGCAAGGGGTCCCAACCTAACTTTTTACTTGGTAGTCAGCGATTAACAATTTCGTGGTATGGAAAAGAGCTGCTTTAACATTTTTCATATTGTTTAATAGAAAAATACTATCACAAAAGATTCAAGTGATATGAGAGTGAGATCTGAGATCTGAGTGTGATATGAGAGAATTTGACTAGTCCAATTGAAGCAATTCAATTGGACTAGTCAAATTAGAACACCTGAATGGGTAATTTTCACCACAACACTTTCATTTAGTAGCATTTACCCAAAATGACTTAACGTGAGGAAATACTTGTTTTTCCCAAGCAGCTTAATTATCAAAAATCTATCAGTTTGAATGGGTAAGACGCTTAAATTGGTAAGGATAAAAAAAACACCATTTGGGTGGTTTCTCTCTTTGAATCATTGCTTAGAGGCCTTTAATTAATTTTTTCAAAGCTCTATGTAAAAAATGAGTGTAAAAAATACTTCCAGAACTAAGAAACCTTAAAACAATGTGTGGGCACTATTGCGCTTTATTGATTTGAGTAATAAATAACCAGTATGTAACATTCTAAAAGGAAGACTTAAGAGTACTTTAAAATCCTGAACCAGCATCAGTAGCAAAGTCATTTCACACAAGCATGTAGATGACAATTATTGATTTTGTATTATAGAATGATGGTGTTTGCTTACTGTACCTCTAAGTCTGCCGTAGCACCTGTTACAGAAGAGCTGTCCGTGTCTGACTCTGACCTGAGCTCTGGACTCACGCCCTGTCCCAAGGTCTGTCCTGCAGCTGATGCACTGCAAGACCAATCAGAAACCAAACTCAATCAACTGGTTTGACATCAGGTATGACTGTTTTCTATCCATGAGCCATGCACGAAAGCACTAGAGAGTTGCCACTTCCAGATCAGGCACAGGGGCGCCGCTAAGGGGGGGAAAGTTAGGACAATTCTAAGGGCCCACGCCCTTTAGGGGCCCCCAGAGATCTGATTTATTAGTAATAACACTACTAGGGGGGCCCAACCTCATATTTTGTCATAGGGCCCAAAATTGCGAGCGGCGCCCCTGATTAGGCAAAATTATTTTCTTTAGAAATGCAAACTGATTCAAGGTCAGGATGAGCAGGTCCTTCACCATAGCTTATTTGAAAAGATGATTGGTTAGTGACGGCTGGTGAAACAGTGATGTTGCTGTCCTAAGCCAAACAAGCAGCTACAGTTCACAAAACCCTAAACCCTGAAACCAAGCAGACATCATTACAGGAATCTAAAATAGACAAACATCATTAGAAGGATGAGACCAACGATCAAAGCAAGTGTGGTTTGTGATTGGTAAAGCCTGTGTCAACAGTGACTGGCAGGGGCTCAGTGATAGGTCAGATGAGCTTTTTATAGGCTGTGCTGAGGTTAGCAGGAAAGTGCTTCCATTAGTGTGTATTGGCAACAAGGCAATCAGAAAACAGGCAGAACTTGCGTTGCATTACAATTGAATGCTCTAAACTTTGAATTCATGTCTAAATCAGAGTGAGAGCTCCACTGTAGTTATTCCCATGTAGGCAAACTCAGTGCCCAGGAGCTATATGAGCATGTTCCAGGGAGTACTTAGATTTGGAGTTTGCTTTCCATGAAACAGAAATAAAATAATAATTGTATTGGGACTGTCAAATTGGGACTGTCAAACTTTGTCAGTTTGTCTGGATACCACTCAACGATCTTCACTTATTAAATGTTTTGGCCATCAAAACCAACAAACTAGTGTAGCTACTGTTAAAACGCTTCAGTTTCAGAGGACGTTTTTCCAATAAACAGAATTCAATTATTTTGACATTTTTGAAATAATTTTAAAAACTGCCATTTTAATATCATCAAATGATCATAAATATTCAGATGGGGGTACCTGATTCTGGAGGGCCACTATCCTGCATAGTTGAGCTCCAGCCCTTATTAAACACCTGTAATGCTGAAGTACTGTAGTTCTGCTAAAGATCTTGATTAGCTGATTCAGGCATACGTGATTAGGACTGAAACTAAAGTCTGCACAATCCTTCTTCCATAGATGCTGGTTAAGACTGACATTCTAAACAAAAATAATAAAGCTTAATCAAGAATATAATCTAAATGATTTCAAACCAATTTTCTCTGCATTTAAATTCTGCTTGTATTCTAATTGCCCACATAAACAGAACCCCTTGATATTAGGTGGTTAATATTCTTCTGTTGTCCTTAATGCTGGCAATTAATAACCCAAGCCAGGTGCAACAGATCCATAGAGGACCGCTAGCTCTCATTTCAGGTGATCTCCCATCTCACCTTGAAGCAACCAATGTGAAAGCAGAGCTCCAGGCAGTCGATGACCATGGCAGCTCCCTTTCCCAGAGGCTGCCCACACCTTGAGCACATCCGCCTGCCACTGACCAGCCTACAGGCACCACATGTCAGTGTCAGAGTTCAAAGTCAGACAGATGTCAGCATTGCCCTTTCCATGATTTTCATTGCTGAGATTAAAGATAGATCCTGACTGCAGGCTGTGTTTGGAATGCAATACTAGTGTTGTTCTTTTTTGCAGTATGCAGTATGTATACTGTGCATAGCACGCAAACTCTCAGCATGATTGGGAATGCACATTTTGCCATTTGTATAGTAGCAGGTCATCCAAGTAGTTTAAAACTAGAGTACATTGTATGGGACACTGTATCCCACGATGCAGTTCGGTTCTCTTGTGTGATGAATGCGCTCGAGAATAGACCGGACTAAAATAGAACTGCAGTTTTAATGACTTTCTTTGCTTCTTATGTGATAGAACAAGGCAGAAATATTGCCTTGAAACAATTATTGCAATTATATTTTAAAAAATGTTTCAATTTCTAAGAAAATGTCCGCATTAGGCAGTACAGTTTTTACTATAAAGCAGTACATTATTATTCCTAAAAAAGTGTAGTAAATGTTGTTTAAATACCTGGGATTAAAGATCTGGTAAGATTCTTCTTAGGAAAAGAGAGCAACACATACTGGGCTATTATGGGTATATTATACATTTACATTCGATAATGCTTTGGTTTTAGTTTTCTAATACCACAAAGCACAGATTCATTAATATTGCACTTTGACTTAGGCCAAGTTTATACCTGCCACATTGCTGGGTGTTTGGGTGGGGCACAGTGGAAGTTGTGATTGGTGGAGTGGGAGAGCTGGAGACAGACCAGCAGCTCCGCTTAAGGCCAGTGTTGAAGATAGCTGAACCAGGGCCCAGGCTGTTACGTCCATTCCTGTTAGTGCCAGTTCTGCCTAATGCAGAGTGAGGTCTGTTCGCGGTACCTGAGGTGTAGGACTGCCTGGTTGTGTGAAGATTATCCAGAGACTCATATCTGTGATGGTAGAGCAGAAATTAAGGTACTAAAAGAATAGTTAACACAAAAATGAAAATGATATAATAATTTACACCCCTTTATTCCAAGCATGTACAACTTTCTCCCACAGAACACAAAAAGCATGAAAAATATTTTTTCATAATCTTCAATTTCCATCTGTTCTTCACATAAATCTATCCTATGGATTCAGTGGCCTCAAAATCTTTTGGTGTTTTGGACCAAATATGCGTTTTTGTATCCTTTTCAAGCTTCAGAGCTTTAGTCCCCAGTATTACATAAACGTGTAGAGCAAACAACCAGTACAATTCTTAATTTTGGCTTTTGTTTTCAACAAAAGAACGCAATGTGGGTTTGTAATGACATGATGGATGAAAAAATAAATTTCATTTTAGGAAGCATTTAACAAGAACTTATAGTTTACCTAAAAAAAAAACTGTCATCATTCACCCATATGCCATTTTAATTTCATATGAACTTAATACCTTTTATGGAACACAAAATAAGGTATTATGAAAAAGTTTTCTTTATCCATACAAGTCTATGGTATCAAAACTTTAAACCACATGAAAGACAACATCTGAGACGCCATTTGAAAGACATTTAATCAGAAAGACCTTCTGATTGATGATCCCATGTTGAGTGGCTCTTTGCTGATGTTGATACTGCGCTGGCGTATCCAGCTGCTGTCTGTGAGAAGCTGTGTCCTCTTCCTCATCTCCTCCAAAATCTGTTGACGTTCCTGTTCCACCTGTGACACCTGCCCTTTCTTCTTACTGCTACCTGCAGCCAATGAAAGGTTATGACCAATAAGTCCATGGTTAACCAACAGGACCTCACATAAGAATAATGTTTTTAAAAAGTAAAGCAGACCTTTTGCATCTTGTTTGTAAAGGCATTCAAGTGCAGGGGTTGATTTAGACTTTGTCCTATAAAAAAAAATCATTAAACAAATAGCTATTAAAAACAAAAAAAACAGCACCAGCCCAAGCAAAGTTGTGAGGTGAAGTGGGTAATTTTTGTGCCACTACCTATTACCAAATAAATAACATTTTTATGGCTTTTAGTCAGTCTAAGCTTCTAAGCAAAATAAAAACAATATAACAACAGATACACATTTTAAACATACAATCTTTTTTATCCTGGAAAAAGAACCAAAAATATTGATGACTCATCCTGCACTACACAGATTTTTGTCCAATTGTATGGTCTCTTGAATGAGGATGGCACTCCACTTCCATTTGCAACCAACTACCAATTAACAAATCATGGTTTACTGCTGTGATGCAAAAATGCCTATTGGCTTTTTTGTTTGTTTGTTGGATGGGCCCTATTAAACGGCATTAAACTACAACTGTTTTCATAGATAATGCAGCAACAGAAAGAAAGTCTGCACTTAGCAGTCATTTCACAGAGTCCTTGAAGTTGTCTCTACACCTTAAACTGGAATAACAGAAAATATGTAAATATACACACTTTACCTTCAAGACATTGAGCATACACTGCTGACATCATCACATCTGCCCTCAAGCCACAAAGTCATTGAAACAAACAAATAAATATGACCCCAAAGCGAAGAAACAAACATGACCCATAAGCAAACTGACCTGTCTGAAACTGTGAGTTTGGTGAACCCATAGGACTCTTCTGACCTGACGCAGGACAGGGTACGGAACAGAAGCAGCACACATAGACATACAAACAATTACCAAAGCAGCAGCATGCATATGCTTGGACCACAAAAAACCCCACATTACAGTCAATGTCAGATTATTACATTACTATCTCAGACTAGATTCTGAAACTGACATTACATATTTGTGGAAAAAATGTAAAATCCTAATATTTTCTTGGCATTCACAGCATAAAATGGTTTATTATTCAATTAAAAAATATTTTCCAACTTGTAATGGCATACTTCTTACCACTGACTCTTTGTGGTTAAATCACATTCCACCTCTGCTCTCTGTGAGCAGTGTCCTGCTGCTATTTGCACGGTAGTCTGTCTGTTTTGTGCTGTTTCCACCTTCTCTGCAATTTGATTGGGTGCAACTGAAGTGGGAGGAGTGAACTGATTGAAGAAGGGAGGTGGAATGTAAGTCGTGGTGTTTCCATTGGACAGCATGTTGGAGCTTTTCTGCTCCTAATACCCACAGAAACAAAATAACTTATTTCATATTGAATTCACAATGGTGGCAGACTTAAAGCAAAAATAAAAGAACCACTGTGCGACTGCTACTTGTGCTATGTAGTAAATGGTTTCCTTTTTTGTGTACTTGTTTACACATTTACATACTGGGATTTAAAATGAAAATAATTCAACAATAATATCAGGTTACAGGGTAGGGAGAAAAGCAAGAGAGTTTTAAGTTGATATTTTTGAAATTATATTCTTTCAGACCTCAGGACCCCTGAGCGCCTCTCTACAGAGCTCCTGCTGAACTCTCTTCCACTCCTCCTCTAACTTTGCCTGATCACGTTGGTACTTTTCCTAAAACACACAAATGCAAACGTACATACAGTATATAAAAAACAAACTTGAACTAGTATTGCTAATCAAGACTCCTTTTTAACCATAACATGTTAACTAGTTTCTTTATATATAAATGTTGTGTCAACTACTTGATGTTAGTTTATATTATATGGTAAAAAAAATTTAATTGCACCTGCAGGAGGCGCTCTTGCTTCATCTGCCATTTCTCCTGCCGCCTCTTCTCCTCCTCATGGTCCCATGACCAACGAGAGGAGGCCGCACTAATGGAGGGAACCTGCAGCTGAATATGAATAAATGAAAAATAAATGAATATTCAGATGGGTATCCATACATTGCAGCTACATTTAACATAGTTAAAGTTGTAATTCTGTCATCATTTATTCACCCTCATAATTCTAAATCCATATGACTGACCTTTATGGAATACAAATGGAGATGTTTTGTTGCAGAATGTTTATGTCGCCCATTTCCATCCAAAGAAAGTAAATGAAGACCATAGACTGATCTCACCCTCTGTTGCAAGTCTCAAGTCTCATTCACATATATTCAAATATGGCATGTGAAGATGTATGCTAAACATAATTGGTTCAGATGCGTTTTCCCATGCGCATATTCAAATTATACAAATGAGATTCAGGATTCTATTATAAAGGGGAATTATGTTTAGCATACAAAGCTATCAAATGACTTTAAAAAACTAATTTAATTGCATCAGTCTTACAGATGGTTATTATGGTACTTTTATTTCGGTACTTGTTTTTTTAGTTGTGGAGCTTGACAGGTTCTAGCCACCATCTATTTAACTGTATGTGAACATCATGCCTAACTTGAGTTTAATGAAAAAATTTAAATCATATAGGTTTGGGCATGAAAGATGATGAGTAAATGTTGACAGAATACATTTTTTGTGAACTATCCCCTTATGTCTTATGTGTGATAGTGGTTACTCACATCAGAGATGGCGGACTCTGAGCCTCCTAGGAAAAAACAAAAACAGATGGATACAAAGATTATCTATTGAAATAACATTCACACAAACAAGTTTCTCAAAGTCTGTAACACATGCCTGTGGACACATACTGCTCTGTGGACTTTAATACACACACACACATGTCCACTCCGCTCATATGACATGAAACTGTAACCAAAGCCACCATGACCAAACAAGCGCACGACCAATTCACACTCACATGCTGGTATGCAGGCTTTAAACAACAGGCAAGACACAGACACAAACAGATGAATGAGAATGCAAAAGCATTTCAAAGGAGTAGTGCACCCTATAATACTAAAACACTGGATCTGTTTTAAATACTGTAACCCTTAAAAGACCCCAGTAGTGTGACCATGGATCCGCACTTCTGCTCTAAAAACCCCAATCTAGAAAAAAACTGCAAATGACAAACTCCAAGATAGGAATCACACATCAAACCAAGTACTAGTATAGTATAAGAAATAAAAACAAAGAGACAAACATGAAAGCTGTCAGGTATCCCTGCTGAAAAAAAAACAGCTAAAAGTAGCTAGTTTGCTGTTAAATTGGTCTCCTTTTTTCTCCTCATTCTTTTAAGCAAATAAGCCTGAAAACTTGACAGGGTGGGAGACAAATTGTAGTACAATAGACTTCTTTTCTCAGCATGGATATCTTAAAGTCATTACAGTGTATCACAGCACACATAGACCACAGACTTCATTTACCACAGAGATAGACCCAGGAGCTAACAGTGCCACCTGAAGGACAGAGCATTAGCTTCAATGCCACAGCTATCACAATTTAAAAAGCAACAGAAAACCCTGAAGCAATTTCAGGCTGCTTTACATTAGGTCTTAAGAGCCAGGCTTACAAAACCTTTAGTACATAAATGGTAGTAGTAAGGGGTCGCATGATAAGAGCACACCAAATATCTCTCTCATTTTGGTTCTAACATGACCAATCGGAGATGCATATACTTAACACTTTAGTAAGTCAATGACAAACCATAAAACCCATCAGCAGTTAGGACAGAGACTGTCAATTGAATAATTATTATGCAACAGTCTGTAAGCCAGAATACTCAATTAAGAGTGTACTAGATAGAATGAAGTCAGAGCATAATTCAAACAAAGCCAAATAAATATAATTAGCCATTTAATATAAAACTGTTACAACCAAAATTGAATGTGATACCTTTTTGCATGAAAAATTCTAATTTCCTTCTATGATTTTTCAAAATTGTCTGTTCATGGTCTACACACAGGTGGGGAGAGAACAACAAAACATAAGAAACATTTTCACAATATTGGTCTCTTTTGTATATAACAACCAGAGGGGTCTTAAGTGTAACAAAGGCGTGGAAGTCATACCAAGCATATAAAAATATCAATACTAGTCCTAGTATGTGTAGTACAGAGTACTGCCTTAATTCAGTACCTGCATGATGTCTGACGTGCATAAATTTAAATGAATGTAAACAGGTATGACCAATAAACAACAACAACAAAATTCCACTGCCTACTGTTTTGATGACTGTTTTCCACTGCCTACTGTTTTATTTGATTTGATTTCTTTGATTTTTTTGAATAAATAATTTATTTGATTAATTTGCTTTGCTTATTCTAACTTATGATATTGGCAATACATTTACATTTATGCATTTGGTTGAAGCTTTAATCCAAAGTGACTTACAGTGTAATTAAGATATTCAATTTATCAACTTAGCTACAGGAATAGCAATAATAATAATAATTACAAGAAAAAATAGAATGTTCTTGTGTTCCTGTAGCTCAGTTGGTAGAGCATTGCAATAGCAGTGCAAAAGGTTGTGGGTTCGATTCCCAGGGAGCACACCTACTGAAAAATGTATAACCTGAATGTCCTATAGGTCACTTTAAATAAAAAGCGTATGCCAAGTGTAATTATAAATGTTTTTGCTGTGGTATCGCACTTGATATCAACAATCAAGAAATTTCACTGACAATGGTACTAATAACAGTATAACAGCATTCTAAAATTTAACCCTAAACAAGGATAAAGGTCTGATTGTTGGTCTGATGAAAGTTTAAAGTGCTCACCTTTGTTTTTAATAGCGTTTGATTTGTCCTGAAAACTTCCATTCACCACTTTAGACAGAACTCCCTGAAAACAAATTAATACATGGAAAAAGTAAATAAAAAATAGTAAATAAAAAGTAAATTTCAAATAAATGAAATAACAGTATCAACAATTACAAAATAATGCTTAAGAAAACTGGCTCAATTCTACTACTCCTGAATATAAACTGATTGACTTCCCACAATCCATCACATTTCTGAGCTGTCTTTATGAATCTGAATTCAGCAGGAAACTCACATTAGCAGGTTGTGTCTCCACCACAGACTCCACAGGTGAGTTTGAGCTTGTGCTGATAGAGACAATATGCTCCGGTCGCCCTACAGGTGTTGAATTGGAAGTGGTCAAATTGATGGTCTTATGGTTCTTGTACGGGAGGGAAGGGTGGTCACTGCCCCAGTCTGTCCAGTACCCAAAACATACATCAGCCATTCAGAGACGCCTGCTCACATTTTATTGAACTTGTAAGTGGTCTAGCAAATTCAATTAGAATTAAATTCTTATTTGTGAAATATGAACCCATGGTGCAATAAAGATAATCAGTGAATCTTCTGGCCTTTCGCAGACTGTTCAAAACAGTGAGACTCACTAATAGTTTGACAGACAGACCAGGTAACACTTTAGTATGAGGACCACTACTTACTTTTAACAAGTTGTATATTAGCTTGCATATTGGCTGTTTGTTAGTACTTAATGGTGAATAAAACTAAATTAATGGTGAATGTGTGATCCCCATACAAGTGTTACCACAGACCACCTTTCCACAATGACAGAAAAGCAACATATAAAGCATGTAATTCCTAAAACATTTAGTGCCAGCTGATATCTTCAGCTTTGAGATTGATATTATCTCAAAGTAAAACACAGACTGAAGGTACCATGCTGGAAAATATGAAGTTATAAGGCTCAACACCAAATTGCGAGTTTTATTTCTAAAGAATTTTGATTGGCTGATGTTTTGATAGTGTTACATCCACCCACAGTCTTCACACCCTCTCCTCACCGTTCTGACCATGACGCCGAATGTCCATCAGTAAAGTGCCATTTTGCTGTGCCGTTTCCATGTTGCCCTTAAACTGCTCATAATTCATGTCAGCCACTCTGCAGCCGCCCAACGCCACGACCTCATCACCTGTCTGCAGACCACTCGACTCTGCTGGACTTCCTGTGTGTTGAGGTGGAAACACACCATGACGTGACTTTAAGACAGATTATATGAAAGAACTGAATTACATTTACTAACAGATCTGGACCAATGGGCCATTCATTTACAAAAAATTTTTTTTGTGCTTATATCCATGCTGCACAGTATATCTAAACTGAGAACTGACAAACAGGAATAAGAAAGACATACAGATTCACTTTCAGTAAAGCTGTACTATTATGTGTACTGTGAAAAATGCTATACAAATAAAATTATTAGAGCTCTTTAGACCTCTCTAGAACAGAACAGGGTTAAGGTTATTCATACAAGTTTATGCATCATTGATCAGGCTACAACATGTACAGTGTGTTGTGGTAATGGAATTCAGTCTGTGTCTGATAACTCCACAGTACGTCTGATTACAAGCATTCATGAGTCAGAACCAAGCCCACTCCGTCCCCTTGATTCAAGGACAGAGATGAAAGGTGATATGCAATGTAGATGGACTTTACATTGTATTTACCTGCATGCATGACTGCCCTGACCTGTTTTCATGATCGCATAGGTCACAGATGAGTGAGAGTTCCTCTCATTCATGGGGATATACTATCTACAGCTCAGAACTAGACTCAGGACTAGTCTTCTTCAGTTTAACCAATCAGACTAATGCACAGTAAGAAACACCTTCACTGTTCTCTATAAATCATTCATCTCAGTCTCGCTGCAGAATTCTGAGAAGACACATTTTTCCTAATCGCAAGTATACATGGCAGTACGTGCATGAAAGCATGCTTGAATTTAAAGAAACTACACAAGACACATTGTGAAGGACACATCAGTGTGACACGCAAATTTTCACTAAGTAGCCTGTGCAACAAGTATGCAAAGAATACTGTGTCATTTATTACACATTCCTAAAGCAGCTTAAGCAACCTACACGTTAAAGCCTTTAAATTGATAACTTTCATATGAATGAATTTACAGTCCATCAAAACAGAGAAATAAACTGATTCAGCTCATTCCTTAGTGGAACTGTATTTGCAAAAACTGTAATTGCAAGGTCCCAAATCTATGAAAATAGCATCAAATAACAATTAGCTGTAATGTGGTTACTCTGAGGTGGCTCTGAGACATCCTAAATTATGAATCCTACCTGCTTGGACAAATTTGACACAAGCACCAGTTGAGTCCCAATGAGCTTTGAATCCAAAGTCTCTCCCGCTGTTAGGTTTCTGATTCAGGCAGACTCGCATTTCGCTTTGACTCACCTGAGAAAGAGAGAGAGAATGTGACACCTGAGGATCACATGACACCCGTTTCCTCAGAAAATATGTAAGACTGATGCATGAATTGTTCCTGAAGCTCAGCTGGTAGAGCCCTGCGTTAACAGCGCAAAATGTTCTGGGTTTGGTTCCCAGGGAACACACATACAAATGTATAGCTTGATTGCACTATAAGTCGCTTTGGATAGGTGTCTGCATAATGTACACAAATGTAAAAATGTAAAATCAATTAGACATTAGCAGCCCTAATTTTAAAACAAAATGCCTGTTATTCACAATTTACAGCCTGTCATGCACAGGCATTTCAAACTCGGAGCGGGAATAATTTGACAGGTTCCGTGTCAAGCAGCCCACCTTAACTTCCCTGATTTCCGAGACAACAACAGGAGATGTCTGTTTAGTGGATGGGGCCATGGTCACTTTACTGACAAAAGACTGAATGGGAGGTGCTGATAATCTTCCATCTCTTCTCTCATCCCTGTCGTCCTCTTTCTTAATGCTGATTGGATAAGCGCTTGAACGAGAGTGGCTTAAGGCGATAGAGGTTGTGACCTTTCCTTGACTGCTGAGGAAAGAGGGGACGAGGGAATGATCTCTATGTCCACTGATGAGGCTCTTGTGAGAGTCATCCATCTGTAGAAACACAAGACAAAAACAAAGAGAGTGGACACTTTGTTTGTCAGCACTTCTAAACTGAGAGTGCTGAGGCAATTCTGTTTGATATCGGGACTCAAAGTACTGGTGTTACAGAGATTCTAAGTTTGATCATTTTAGTGAACAAAAAATGGCTTAAAAATTTTTAAGTAAAAATGTAGCCCTCCTCTAAATTTTTTTCCACACTGAAAATCCTATTTCATGGGGAAACATCACATTTAATAGAAAAAAAACAAACAAAAAAAAACTCCATTTAATATTGACTTCAATCTCCAGTATATTTTGCATTATGTAATTACTGCAACAGGTTTTAGGGCTCCGTCAGCCAATCTAGGTGTTAACAAGAAATACATTACAAATGCCAATAATTAATAACAAAGTTATAATTGCTCCTGTTTGAAACATAACAGGTAAATACTATGTGTGCGTGTGTCCATGCTTGAGAAGCTTGTCATGGAAAACCACAAACACACACACACACAATACAACCATAGATTAGGTTACACAAAGCTGTAGTAGTGGCCTAATACATTATTCATGGACCAGCCACAAGGTGATCAGGTGATGAGGAGTAATGCTTTACACATGGCAAGTGCACAAACAAGCATCCTTTCTCATCCCTTTTCTTTTATTAGACAGACAGAAAGAGAGAGAGACAGACAGAGAGAGAGAGAGAGAGAGAGGGAGAGAGAGAGAGAGGGAGAGAGAGAATAACCATTTACACACTAATTATTAGGTATTACTAGGACTCCGTAGTTGTGTTGAAAATGTTAAGTGTCATTAAAGACCACAGCATATTTAACTGAAACCAAAAGTCTCCTTGGGATAAAATGGTCAGTTTCGCCATTATAAGAATAGTTCACAATTGTTCTCCTAAAAATGAAAATTCTGTCATTTACTTTGACCCTGGTTGTAACCATATTCAAAACTCATGTGACACCATGTAAGCTTTATAACAATTGTCCAACTCATGCACTTTCAAGGCCAAATAATATCATGCAAAGATCAGAAGTTATTAAAGTTATTATTCATTGAACATCTACCCTTGAGAATCTTGCAGTGGTTACCCTTCACTATATTTAGAAAGAATCAGCTGGGACATTTTAACTAACTAACTTCAAAAACGTGATGGTAAGGTAATTTTTATTTTGGGGTAAACTATCACTGTGCACTGAATGTCTCATGAATTAAAGAGAAAGCTTCACTATGTAAACAAACTCTGGGAAAAATCACAGTGTGTACTCATTGCTGAACCACTAAGCACAAGATAAAACAGGTAAAAGTCCAAACTCACAAGAGGGAAAGCATGTCATGACATGAGAACTTTGGACAATTAGTAGAAACTGCACTTACAGCATATACTCTAGGTAGTGAGGACACTTTGGAGGGCTTGGCTTCAAATGGACGTGGCGTGACGCCCATGGAAAGGCGTGCGCAACCTTCAGATCTTCTAAAACCTCTAGGTAGAGTGGCAGACATCCGTGTTCCACTCGCATAAAAGCTCTCCAGAAAGCTAGCCCGGCGGCTAAGATCTGGACCATGCTGCTGCTCGTAGGGTTTTGGATCTGAGACAGCAAAGCTTGTAGGCGAACTCTGCTGAGGAACAACAGCTGCTGGTGGACTGAAGAATTCACTGCTGCATCTTTGAGCTGAGTCAGTTGTCTCTACATCAGTGCCACCAGCTACAACAGATGTCATCCCATTCATGAGAGGTAAGGCAGAGGTGGCAGACCACCCTGTCAGCATAGCACTACCAACACTGGATACAGCATCACTCATAGGCCCAGGCATGTTGGAGCTGGAGGACTGTGAATCAGCAACTGGAACGTATGCCTGATCTGAAGTCTGAGAGTTCAGGTGGGCCTTCTCTCCAAGGGCTGGTGTTTGAGGATGGAGCAAGGTTCTGCTGGAGAGCACGTGGCTAATAACAGTCCTGTGTGAACTAAAACATAAGACAGGGAGGCAGAGAGAAAGAGAGAGAAAAGGGGGGTGGAGGGTGTAGGGGACAGGTGTATCAAATGTCTCCAATCAACATGAACAATACTGTGTGTGGCTGGCACAGTTAAGTCTCATTTTAAGACTTAAAGGTTGAAATAGACTGAACAGAACAAACAGAAAACATTCTAAGGTATGAGTAACAGTGTGCTTATATCACCTCTCCTCTGGCACCCTGGTGAGCTGTGCAGCTCTGATGGCACTGGCCCCTCCCCCACTGGTAATGAGCTCTAGCTGTTCTCTCTCTTCTAGCTTCCTGAGGAGGTCAGAGTTTGTGCTCCTTCGACGGCTTTTCCACCTGCTCAGATCCTGCAGTGACAGGTGAAAACTGACTGATACCAAAGTCCTTTTATGTCAATCCACTAAGCAGCCACCTTGGTAATCCAAGCAGCCACCTTGGTAACCATACATGCAGACAGCTATTTTCTATGCAGATAATAGCCATAAAAAATACAATGAAAAATTAAAGCTAAGAGTTCAAGAGCAAATATTGGCAAGCAAATAAAATGGTGCTCCATCCATCAAAAATGTGCCTGAGTCATTACAATAAACGATTTTGCCCATTAATGGTGTGGCTTATTGTCTGCTGATACATAAGAAAGTATATAGAAAGATAAAAGGATCTAGCAAACAGTAACAGTAAGTGATATGTAAAAGACATGCAAATTGGCTCACTGAGGACCCCTATAGGGGCAACAGCAACATATTTTTTAACAGTACAGCGTACAGCTTTACACTGACACCGATTATGTCCCTACTTCCTGATAGACATTACTAAAATACAGTAAGGAAGGACTATGTTCTATAAACCAAATTTTTTCTTTAAGATTTTAAAGATGTGAGGTGGCCTGATTCTGTGGATAGGTCTGGCTTATGTCTAATGTCGCTTTATAACACCTTTAAATGTGATCTCAATTGCAATCTGTTTGGGTGGCCTGTATGGGGCATAAGTCCCTGTCCAAGTAATGGCAGACAGGGAGTGTTTGAAACAATTATTTTCACAATGCTGTTCAGTGCCACTTATGTCACAGTAACTACTTTGTTTTCAACTTAGTTATGATGTACATGTTCAATAATTCTGTCATGGGACAAGACTGTGTTGGTCAATCAAATGTCACTCACTTCATGCCATTTGGCCTCACTTTCCTTCATTCTGAATCGGATACTCTGTAGCTGCTCTTGTTGAACCCTCTGTATGGCTGAGGGTTTGAGGGTTAGCTCCCCAACAGATCTCTGGTGAACATGCCTTGACCCCAGCGTGTCAAAGCTCGAGCAGTTGTCAGATTCCTGTGGTATGGGCTCCAACGTGATGTCACCCATGGATTTGCTCCTGTTGGGTGTTGACAGACATGCTCATTTAATAACATGTCTATAAAAAGACGACAAGGCATTTACAAATGTTGGCTTTTGATGTAGTAAAACTGTGTTATACTGACATCTAGAGGCTAAATAATACAGATACAGTACCTGTAGCACCTGTGAAAGGCAAGACTACCATCAGCAGCATAAAGATTAACCAGTACAAACTTAAACTCTGATAAACAGTCCACATTTGTTTACTGTACATATAGCTTACAAAAGAACCATTATAAAATGCAGTAGACATAATAAAAAGATAGGCATAAGATATGGAGATCTGCATGTACAGAATCTGCAACAACAAGCAAGGCACAACTGTACTGTAGCACTTTGGAAAATGCTGTTATTTAATTCCCTAAACAGATCATGAAAGTCCTTTAAAAAACAGGCTTAAGTAAACTTTTTTTAACACATTTACGTAGAAAAAAGCAGCCGGCATCAAGAAATACAAAGAGAAGCAGCTATTTGTTGATGCAAGATGACAAGGCCAAAAGCAACATTAAATATCTGGAACTCACCCAATGGAATGAGAGTGGTGTATGGGCAATCTGGGAAACCATGAAAACATTTCATTGTAATATTCTGACTCTTTATAGTAAAGAAAAAAAGGATTAAGTAAGCGGGATCACTGTGACTGGTAATGTCACCAGATGACAACTTTAAACAAGATGAACGACAACAGGAGAAATTCTGAAGAATGTGCTTGTTACTCTGTTTTCATGTAGTTATACTGAACTGGGACCGAAGCTTTAAAAATAATGCAAAAAATATCAACTTATACAACTTCTACTTCTGCCTATTTCTTTCCATTTGTCTTCACAAGGCCTGAACGTTTCAGATCCCATTTACTGAAATGCATGGAAAAGAGGATCAGCAAAATATTTAAAAATCCTCTGTTTGTGTTCCATGGAGGAAAGAAAGTTATGACCGATTCTAAGCATGAAAAAATTATGAAACTATACCTTTATTTGAGCAAACATTTAAGCAAAGACAAAAAAAGGTAATTGTGTTTGAGTTAGTATTTTTATTGGCCCACGTGTGTTTACACATTAATTTGACATTTCAGTGCAGTGACCTCAGACCGTTATATCAGAAAGACACAACAAACATTAAAGCATCTGAGAAATGTTCCAGTTGTCTCAACTAAGTGCAAATAGAACGTGTTACACATTTATGAAAATTAAGGCAAAACCCCTATAATGATATTTTCTGGCCCCAAATCAGCTTCAGTAAGGCACAAAGAAGGGCCTTACCCTGTTTTTTGTCATAGATTTTAGAAGCTGCTTCACACTGTTCCAGGTTTGCTTTAGGCTGGATCTTACAGTGAATATTTTGCATACAGTATGTGGTCTTATCCGTGTTTAAAGTGGACTTGCTCAAGTCATTTGCACATTAAACATACACAGCTTTGGTTAAGTCATCCCACACCTTTGTATAAGATTGGATGGACATTTCCAAATTAAAATGTTTTTGTATTAGATGTCACTTTACTGTTAAAAATTAAGCCTCATTAAAAAGAAGCAAACATATTTTGCAAACATACATAGTATCTGCTGTATAAACCATATAAACTCTATTAAAACACTTCTGCACTAATTGTAAAAGAAGTAAAGCTTTCATAATCACACTGATAATTTATAAACACCTTTTTATATTTTATTGTCTGAATTTAATTAGTACTACAATACTTAAAGTATATATGGCTTATTAGTTAATTGTCCAATGCACTACCTACAAAAAAACAGCAAGAAATTTAAAGTCAAATAAGAGTGTGAGTTTTGGGTCTCAAAAGGTGTGTGGGGATTTAGGAACAGGTGAGAGGGTTGGAGCAGGTGCAAGTAGCCAAGGAGTGATGTCAAAGTCAGACTCGTCCTCAGAGGAACCAGACATCTTTCGGCTATAAGCAGGAAAGACAGAAAGAAAGAGGGTGAGAGAGAAAGAGAGGAGGAATTAAAAACAGAGAAAGAGGGAAAAGACAGGAAGAATTTAAAGGGACCAAACTGAAAAGTATGTATAGGATATATCAGACTATAATACTGGTGTGATTCTAGCTTAAGGCATATGGAAAAAAGCACAGATGATTACATATGAGAATCGTTGAGAATAAATAGCAATAATGAAATGTTAAATAGGGCTGTCAATTTAACATTAAATTAGTATTAATTTTTCTCTTTTAACACATTAGTGCAAAATGAACACTGACTAACAATCACTCTGTCAAAGTCTTAGTGTGTACTCACACTAGGCATGTTGCCTTGGACCATGCCTGAGTGTAATTGTCCCCCCTCCCCCACTGATCTGTACTCACACTTGCACTTAAAGTTCTGAGCAGAAGCATGCTTATGTCATTAACAATGCGGCTCTTGGTTTTGAAAAAAAAACACTTACTAATACACACTTTAATAGATTTATTTATTCTGCTTACCACACATAGTGTTCCTGTAGCTCAACTGGTAGAGCATTGCATTAGCAGCAAGGTTGTGGGTTTGAGTCCCAGGGTACATATGTGCTGATAAAATGTATACATTGAATAAACTAAGTCGCTTTTGAATAAAAGCATCTGCAAATGCATAAATGTAAATATAATAAGACAGCTGACTTGGAGCAATTTGCAGCTTAACTCGCAAACTACAATTCTTGCTTATCAACAAGGTGAGGATCTAAATACAATTCAATTAATTAAATAACTGAAAAATATTCTATCCAAGTATTAATAGGTGTTTGTTGTTGCAACGAAGGCAGCCCACACAGTAGTAGTAGCCATTTTGTGGTCTGGTGCGGTTAGCAATCACAATACATGTGAACTGCGCCCAAGCCCAATCAAACCGTGCTGTGGCCCACTTGAAGTGAATTGCATGGTTTGGAGCGATCAGACTGGTCAAACGAATTATGCTTTGGGTCAAACGCATCTCGGTGTGGTTCAGAGTGCCTAGTGTGAGTACACCGTTAGAGTGACAATTGCTGTGGATAGCAATATGGATAATAAAAAATAAAGTAAATCTGTTTTTTTGTGCGATTAACTCATCTTCCACAATGTCAAAATGATCTTGTCAGCAAATATTTAGATACAATTAACTGTGACTTATTTGACTATCATAATAAATTAATATGACTTCCATCTCTCAAATTGACTGACAGGGCTAATTTTTAAGATTTAATTTTATGCATTTACAGGCAGGAATCTAGATTTTCCCTTAAAATAATTACAGTGTTGATCTAAAGAAGAAAATTCCTCCTACACCTAAACCAGCCTAACCTCTGTGAATCTTTGTGAAACCTCTCCTTTATTACAAGACAAACCTGAGGCCCTGCAGCTTTTTGTACCATGGCCTGCGCTGGGACCCTAGCCTGATCTTTCCGACATGTAGATCTTCTTCTGGGGTCCAGTATTTGGGCAAGAACTTGTCCGAGTCGGCATTGACAGAGGTTTGATGTTCTGATAAGAGCACCCGACGTGCATAAAGGTCGTCCTGCACTGGATCTGCGTATCCTCTTTCCTCATCAGAATCACTCACACCATCATTCAGTGCTCGCTGAAGAAACTCTTCCTCCAACACACCAGTTTCCGAGTCTGTCCGTCCATTTTTAGAGGGAAGGGAGGACGGTACACTGCTTTCCAAGAGAGAGCCATCCGTATGAGACAGGAATTTTTCCAGATCAACAACAATCAGCTTAGTCGTATCTCCAGGAAGCACACATGGACATGCATGCAAAAATGCTAACTGTTAACCACTCCTTTACTATGTTTAGTGCAAGTTATTGCATGTCAACACCAAACCACTGTTAGTTCTGGTAATGAGACGGATGGACAAAATATTATAAGTAAAAACAAGTATCTTGAAATAGCTGCCAGCACACACCAAGCAGCACAAACTTTTCCAAATGAGTTCTATTGGACTCGAGATTTGGAAAAAACTAGGCACAGCTTGTTTAGTCTGGAGATAAGATGCCTAAATAAAGAGCAGTTGGATGTACATAAGCACCAATATTAGAATACCACGGCAGACAGTCATCGAGCGGAACATTCCCTAGACTCTGACCTCTGATCTGATCTCTGGGCCGGCACAGCAGCCAGCCGTGAGGCATCTGACAAGGTGAGCCATGACTTCCTTGCACATGGGGTCACCACAGGGGTCACCCTGAGGCCTCTTGGCTTTGAAGGAATTGCAAAGTTCATGGGTGCTGCACAGGTTACAGAGCGAAATCTGCGACTTGCTAGGTCATCCTGCACAAGGTCTGGTTCAGGGCGGTCCATGTCAGAGTCGCTGTCACTCTCATAACTGCTTGCCCATTGGAGAAAAGCAGAAGCAGGAGGGACGTCACAGCCTAAGCCCCTCCCACTTTCACTATAGCCAAAAAATTAGGTGAACAGACTAAGAATATCACCTCAAATCTCTGTTGAAAACTTGGTGAGCTGCCTCGCTGCCTAATTGTTTTAATAGCTTTCAATCTCATACATAGGAAAAAATCAACACAGCATGTTATTTACATGAGAGACCTTTGCATAACTAAATATAAGTATACATAGAACACACACTGGGGGTATTTAAGTAGTTATAAATTACTTTCCAATACTAAAGATTTATAGTACATAATTTAAAAAAATGACATCACTTTGTCAACCTTTTATTTAATTTGTTTTACTCAGCATGTCGCAGTGTATTCTTAGACTGATTGATGTACTGTATTCTGTCAATTGGTAGCATTAGCAGGGCAAAGGTTGAGATTTTAAAATCCTAGAGAACACGCTGATAAAAAAATGTATACCTTAAATGCACTGTAACTCACTTTGGACAAAAGCATCCGTCAAATGCATAAATGTAAATTGTAATGTAAATGTAAATATATTGCTTCTTTGTGATGGATACACAACAAGCAAATTCTTCCAAAATAAGGTTATCTTAGGAGGCAGCACAATTCAGTAATGTAAATGTAATCCTACATTTTTGATAAGACAGCTTACATAGATTTAGAACAGAGCTCCAAAGTCAAATACACTCACAAAAGATGCTTTACCCTAACTGTCACTAACCAAAAACATTTTCTAAACACTGTACTTTTTTTAATCCTGCATTAATCTATAGGTTGGCTATCTGTTGATATAAAGTGATACCTTTAGTTATAAGCTTAGCAAAATATGTCATCCAACATCTTTATCCCAAGTCAGTTTTTGAAGCAAAGTGAAGCAGGAGAGAGAGTATCATACCTAATTAGGGGGCCTGTATACCCTTTGCCCCCCTCCTGCTGTTCCACCCTTTTCCTCCTCAGGGCAGATGGGCCATGCACCCTAATGGGGGCATTACCCTTACTGCCTTCCGCCATCCTGAAGCAATGCTCAGCCTCTGTGTCACTACAGCAACCTTGAACAAACCAAGTGTGGAAAGATGAATGCTACATGGAAGCAAACAGGATAAACAAACAGCAAAATAAAGCCCTGTGTTCAAATATTTTGCATTGCATGCAGTAATGCAGTGTCTGAATGACGTGTGTATATTACACACCTACTAGTACACCATTTTTGTCCATTACCCAAAGGGTGTGGAACGATCGGGAATGTCACACTTATGTGAATGGAAGGGCGAAAGGACAAGTCTAAGTTCTGAACTTTCATTACCAAGTGATTGAGACATGCAATATCGAAGGCATAAAGTGAATAAGTGATTGTGATTTTTTACAAATACAAGCAACAGTACAAAGCACTAAATTCAAAATTAATGATTTGGTTGAAGATATGACGTTATTTCTTTATCTATGGCAACATTTTTGCTGTACAATAATTGGACATTAAAGTCATCTACGCACAAAACAAAAAATAAAACAGCACAATGAATACTTATAAACATTATTTTTAACTATTGTCTTGATACTCCTGAATTGTTTTCTAATCCATTGCGTTCCCTTTAGCTTTTCTGACCTCTAAAAAAATGCACCTTATGTAAATTCGAAACTTGAACAACAGGGACCAGGTTAGAGCAAAACCAGCCAATTGCTATATACAGGGCTTCCTTATAACTAATTAGTCAACTAGTCAAATTCAGACAAACCACAGACTAATGTAGTTTTGCACATACCAATTCATTAGTTGTAAAAATGATAAAACACTCTTACCTTCACTGTTGGCTCTGAGGGTGCCGTCTGAAGCTACACTGAGCGTGCGAGACTCCACCGAGTCCAAGCTCTCGACTGAGTCCTCCCTCCTGTAGCCTGGCAGCTTCAGGCTGCACAGATCCTCCCTATCAGAATACCAGCCCTCTGCAAACCCGCTGTCCCTCACATTTGACTTAGATTGCACAGACTCATCTAGAGCCTGATGGATGGAGAACAAAAAGCCAAATAAATGAGAGAAGATTGAAAAGGCAATCCAGTGTTCCAAGCGGAGTTCCATTGAACTTATATTAAGGTTTGTCATTTCACTGACCTAAGAACTGACCAACACAACTGGACAATATGCTGGCTAGTGCATCGATAATTACAAGACAGAGTTATGCCTGAGTGAATCATTTTAATTAGGGGCCAAAATTAATGAGGAGTTTTGTATCTGCAAAATGCCTGTACTGTGAACACAGAGTGAATCCAAATTGCATGAGACTCAAATGAAACAGCCTAACTAAATGCATAGATTCTGATAGAAAAGCTTGTTTTTCAGAAAGATCCAATATTAAAAATAAAAAAGAACCCTTAACCCTTAAGTTTTATAAAGACACTTTTTTACATTTCAAATCAATATAAAAACACTATAATCTTGTGCATTATCTCAAACATAAATACAGGAACAACTACTTATTTAATTGCAAAATTAAACAAAAATCAAAAATGAAACATCAAAACTACATTCAAGTGGAAATACCTTAGATAATGCTGTGCCCAGCAATCCCTCAAAGTCTTTCAGGTTAAGCTGTGGTCCGGTGTAAAGCGGGTCACTCTGAGCCTTTCTTCCCAACCAGTATATTGTGATCAAAACCTGTACAAGACAAAGGGATGAAAAGATTTGCATAAATTAGTATGTGAATACAAAAGAACTATCTTAAACTAAAATGTAGGCTTGCTCAAAGCATTACAATATTAAATACATTTAATACGCATAGCAAGAAGTCCAGTACACATAAGTTAGTGCCTGAAAATGCTATTCTTTGACCATCTAAAGTGTACCAGAGAAGCACATGTACACAATCAAGCACATGCTTAAGCATTTGAGATAATCATGAACATACAAAACCATCTGGGTGTGCAAAAACACTAAATTATATGATGAGTTACTATAAGGAAACGCTGCTTTTGAATCATTAAGCCATATGGTGCAGAGCAGTGCATGTGGCTTTACTGTACATTTTCAATTTTACAGGACACGGCTCTGACACCTGATAAGAATACAGTAAATTACTGTTTGGTATGCAAACTAAGAAGTCAAAGACCAAATTCAGTCCACAAAAAGCCATACAGACTTATTTCAGTGACTTTAATGTATTAATCCACCTCTTAGTTCAGGAGTAGTTTGTCATTATTAACAATTTTTTAATATTAGAAAACTTACGTTTTTCAGTCTCCTGCTGGTCTCTTCACGCCTATACAGAAAGAGAGCAGACAGTTAAATGGAACGAATGTTCACTGACAGACACACATATCCGTTCCAACATACAGTAACAGTCACAGCAACTAAATCCATCCCATACCCTCCAATAAAATTAAGTCATTGCTATAAATGGACCTAACCTACCACATAAGCTTTACAGTAAGCCACTCATTATGTACAATTACGTTTGTCTATAATAATAATAATAATATCAACAACAGGATATGTAGTATACATTTCAATGTAAACATTTTAAAGGCAATCAAGCTAGTGGTGAAAAGACACTGTATCCCATCCAAGAGAAGAACAAAGTACTTCACACAGCATGCTGACACTGGACACATGAGCCATCTGTTTGTCACTATGAACTTGCAAACATACTTTTACAGAGGAATGCCACCATATAACCACCACCAGACACTCCAATCACAACACAATAAAAGGTTGAGCTGCCTCATATGTTGGACAGGATGCTATATGGGTAGCATTTGATAAAGGGGGTTTGTGGATTTTAAGCAAAGTGAAAGTGCATACATTGACTAGCTGAGTCCTAAATCAACAGGATCACGGGAAAGTATGCAAGTTAAAAATAGCAGTCAAACCCCACTATAGCTTTACCATAGCATTTGCTTTGAAGGCAGAGCCATCTGGGGCTAAATTTAGGAGACATGGTGGTCTGAGTCCACCCGCATTTGCCCCTCACCCCTCGACAGGGCCAATGGTGGGGACATTAAACTCTCAGGAGGGTTACAGGGCATGATTTGTTTAGAAAGAATGAGTCAGGGACTGCGAGAAAACCTAATAATTAGGCAATATGAGGGGCCGACTATACATTTTTTTGTCACTTTTCAATTTGATATAGTAGAGAAAAACAGAAAACAAAAGTGAGAAGGCAACAAGAAATTATGCTGTAATGCTACAGTTTAAAAAGGGTATTAAACCTGCTGTAAGAATACGCCTACTATATTTAATAACAACAAAGATACTTCTTACACATTTACACACATCTGCAGCCCCTCTAAAATGCCTTTTCGCTTTCAGCTGATGTCATTTTAACTCATCCATATTAAATCACCAGTGGTACAGAGACGTTTTATTATCTAATTATCTATATAATTTCATTTTCAAAATCTCAAGCTGTGGTTTCAATCAGCAATTAGTCTAAAATGAATTGCAAACAGCATTTCATAATGACTTTAAAGTTTTAATGCCATGAGTGCACTACTGTGTTACAATAATATCTATTTTCTCTAGCCATTATGAGAGTCGACAAGCCAGATCTGAGTGCTTGTCATTTAAACACCATCAGATTTTATTCCATACATTTCCATAGAGCACCTTGACTGAAACACTGAGTCTGGATTGGTCAGGTGTCATTCTTTGAGGCTGACAGGACTTAATAACAGCTCCATTTAGCCTTCTATTTGGTATGGAAAAGAAACTTAACTGCAAACACTATTCCAATGAACCATTCTCATCTCACCTGACCGTCACACGGGTTGATACATCCTGTAAATCTCCAGGGTGAAAGAGCTGAGCTTCGTTGAGCCCTAGTTTCTCACAAGCCTTGAGAAAAACATTCACGTTATCCTGAGGAGAAGAGACAAGCAATGACTATTGCAGCTACCGTAAGTACCAGGTTAGATGTCAGCCTTAAAGTTTAAACACTGAACACAATTCATGTAAAAGTCAAAGAAGCCTGTGGATTCACCCCAAGACCAGCATGGGAGATGGGCTGGCTGAACAGAAAAGGGGTGGGGACAGAGAAAGACAGGTGTCAGGTGCTGGCCCACATTTAATTCTCATAATTTAAAACTGGAGTCCTCTGGACTCACAGGAAAATATTTTGTGCACAGATTGTAAATATACCTGATCCATTTGATGGCTTTATTCACACTGCTGTTTGACCAACTGTTTAAATTGTAAGTTTTCTGCTAGATTTTCTGTTCAGAATGAAGTTGGTTTTACTTTCACAGCATAGCCTAACTGGTTGACTAATCAAACTGACTGTCCCCCTCTTACAATTAATCTGGTTTTAAAATATGCTCACCAATCCTGCAATAGGAGTGGATAGCCTGTTCACTCGTTTGATGATTCCTGGTTTAAGTGTGTTGATCAGACTAAAAACAGATGATAAACAAAAACAAAAAAATGTAAAGGAAAAAGTTCATTTTAAGTAATTCTCCAAATTTTGTACAGGGCTCCATTGTTACATTTCAGATAATATTATGGGCAATTACTCGCATAAAAGGACCCCGTCCTCCAAGGCCACCCGAAAAGTTTTGCTTCCAAAACGTTTATTGGTCACTTCCTGTTAAAGAAAGAACACAATAAACGACATTTAAAATGTGAAACAGAAATTTATTACACAAACATGCACAAAAAATAAAGCAATAGTTCTCTCCTTAAAAAAAACAGTTGAGTAATTATATGCAATCGGTGTTCACTGACAGGAAACTACAATCCAATTAAAATCACATTAACATCACTCTACAGTACATTTTATAATATGAAACATTAAACCACCCCATTGTTTATATTAATGATTACTGTCTCTGAACATTCAAACCAGACTGTAAGACTAGGACAATAAACTACAAGTGCCCTACAATTTAAAGTGGGGGACACATCTCTCTGCAAACCCCATAGGGCACAGTCTCAAATCACGCCATCCTGGCACTAGTTTAAGCAGCTCACAAACCAGATGAAACATATTTTTCGCTGTCATATTGAATCTTGTCAAACCAAATGACCATCCAATAAGGTCACATTATAACCTCACATTATAATTGAGAACATTCAAATAATACCTCCAATCACTAGCACACACACGGCAGGTACTTGCTCCTCTCTAATGCAGTACAACATGTCTGAAGACTGAGATGGTCCAAGCAACCAGACACCTGACTGCATCAGTCATGTGGTAAAGTGGACATTTGGCAAGCAGAATGTAGCAAACAGCTCGGGGGTCCTTTGTGTTCAGATTGAGAGGCACTGAAGCATCCATGCCTGGTGCCTGGTCCCAATTCTGCATCCTGATCATCAGCTTGTTTGGGCACATGGAATGTTCTCCATCAATGGCTGCTTGTGTTGAACAGACTACATCAAAGGCCCATGCTGCCCAAATAAGCATTTTAAATCCAGAACCCAAAAGATCTAACAGAAACCCTATGCCTGTATTTTATTCCATCTGAGGCGTTTGCAAATATATTACACAGTGCACAAATATACTTAAAGCACTGCAAACAATCAGTCTTAGCTTCACATGCATGACTCACATGCCACAACATGTCTTCCTAGTGGCAGAGGCGATGGCAGCAGGTCTTCAGGAAATTGTGGTTGATTTCAGTGGTGAGCTCATAGTGTAGTCTGCCTGACAAGTGCTTATAAAGTTGTACAACTGCTAAAACAAACTGAACACAACCACCATGTAACAGCCCACACTAACAACCATTGTACTACTATCATTCTGAGAACATGCAGCATAAGTTTTTAGCTGTAATGACTTCTTAAAGACATGCCTATAATAGAAATATATTTTTGTGATCGGCATAAGGGAGAACACCTGCTGATGGGGTTATTACCTCTAGCCATCTCTGCGCCTCCTGGAAGGCGAGCTCACAGCTGACTGCAGACTGGAAACGCCACTCCATCACTCTCACCTGCGTGCGCCTTACAACCATAACAAAAAGATAAACTTTCAGCACCTCTGCTTCCATCCTCAAAACACGGAACAGATTTATGACATCATGCACCTGTGGCACATTGACAGACACTTGAAGATCCTACAAACTTTTCTCAAGTGCAATAACACCACACTTACCTTCTGATTTCCTGTAACTATTCTTAAATTGACACTTCCCAGAAGTCTCGACTCGAAAGCTCAAAGTGTTTTTCGCTACCAGTGCGTGCAGTGGGTTGCAAACTGTCTTTTTTAAAATTCACACCTTGAATGCACAGAAAACTGTTAGTTTTTGATCCAGCACCCCTCTTTCCACCGAGCCTGTTGCTTCTTATTGCAAGCAGACACAGAAAAGTCCCCGTTCAGAGACGAAGGAAGTAGGCGTAAAACACAACAGCGTGTTTGCAGAGAGACAAGTGCGTGTATATAGCGATGATGAGAAGTTTAAATATATGCCACGCCCTCTGCTGACATGACACGCTCTCATCTGTTTTGGCAACCATCACCAGCAGACGGCGCCAGAGATTTACTTTAGGAACGTTGTTAAACGCTGTCGGAGGTGACAGTTCACCCAAAACTAAAAACACTGTCATTACATCCCCCATGTCGTTCCAAACTCATATGTTGTTATTTTGTCACCGAATTTTTTATTAATAACTGTTTATGGTGACTGTGTTTGAAGCTCCAAAAAACTACAAGTATAATAAATGGTACCCCATATGACCTGGGTCAAAGAATAGCCTTGTGTGAGGAAAGATTAAAAATGTAAATTGTTATTCCTGATGCAACTCTTATTTTCTTAACTATGCCACATATTAAATCTGGCATGTCACATTTGATTACATAATGAAGTTGCAAGCACATATGATTTTATGGCATTTTAGTCACTTGCATTAAAATGCAGTAATTATATTACTATATATTGCAGTAATTTTTCATACCAAACTATTGCTTAGCATCTAAACACAGTAAACGGCACACAAAGGCTGCTTTATGTTGCTTTTATTGTGTTGATTGTCCTTTCTTAGGTCACTGCAAATTGTGGTTGTATGGAGAAGAGCTACATAATGATTTTTTATCATTTGTTTTTCTGTTCCACAGAACTAAAATATTTAGTTATATATTATAACTAAATATTTTGAGCCTTTTTCCCTTAATTGAACAAGAAGGTTCACAGGCAGAGCTTGTGATAGACTATTTAAGCAATGTAAGATGCACTTTCTATCACTTAAAGCTGTTATTATGGCTATAACTTAAACAGAGAGGTGCTTTAAACAGCTGGAACTAAAACAGGAAGTGCTTTATCCAGCGACAGGAAGTGTTAACCAAAGCTGGAGCAATGTACAATCCTGTCTGCCCACTGGTTTCCTGTGTGACTAGTCTGCTGTCAGACACACACCAACACTATCAAACTGTTGTTGTCTGATGAAATCAGCGGTACAGGTTTCAAAGCATGCAGCTCTGCACAGGATGTTGGTGGAAGCTGTCCTTTGCTGTTGATCTATAAACAGTTTTACGGTTTCTATTGCAATGATTAAAAAAGACAAAATAGGATTTAAGTACAAACCAGAAACCCAAAATCTGGTTAAACATATTTAACTCTACTGTCAGATAAATAATT